>JANHFK010006951.1:32386-43102 GCA_036250565.1 Sibynophis collaris
AAATTAATATTAAATAAGATTTTTGACAACCTTTCATTATTCTATAGAAAATCATAAATATATATGATTTATATATATATATAAATCATATATATTTATGATTTTCTCTCTCTATATATATATATATAAATCATATATATTTATGATTTTCGTCAAAACGTCGCCAAGATACTCTCAATCTTACACGGGAAAAGACCCGAATACGTCAAGACCTGCATATAATAATAATGAAAGGTTGTTAAAAATCTATGGCTGTAATCAAATATTTATTGGTTTGATATATTGCTATGTTTTAGTCAAAAAATTGATAATAAATTATATATTCTGGAGATCTAGCTAAAGGAAAGTGTTTGCAAAAATTAAAATCTTTGATGAGAGAGTGAAACAATCAGAATGTAATAAGAGCAGGAAACCTTGAGGAAGAGGCTGATATTCAGATACTTAAAATAAATCCATGTTATTATTATTAAAGTTATTTTTCAGTTACTTTTTTAGTCTAAATGTGCAAATTGGAAAATTAAGATATCAGTAGAAAACATTCATCTGAAATATGTTTTTTTCCAATAACTCTTTTCCAGAGTAGTTTTTGGTAATTGTAATGGTATTGCAATGGTTGATTACATTCAAAAGACCATGCTTTTAAACCTTGGCACTATTGAATTGTATGGCTCTAATGATCCTTATCGGAGGGAACCTCGATCTCCTCGTAAAAGTAGACAACCATCTGGAGGTAAGGGGCTAATAAAAATGTATACTTTGCTTTTTAGAAATGTGGATTACTAGCTTTTTCTTTGAAAATGACAAGTAATCAAGCCAGATAGTAGCTACATAGATAGTAGGATTTTCTTCTAGAAAACTTCCCTTCTGGTTGTCATGGACAGACTTATTCATACTAAATTGTTCAGACACTAACACCTTTTTTCAATTAAACAGTATCAATTTATCATATTCTACTTATTATTTTCAAATTCTCCCTCATGGATTTCTATTTGCAAATTTCTGAACTAATTATTTTAGTCATAACCCCCAACGCTTCTCCCATCTTCATTTTTATTTTTTTAATTCCATACTTATTATAGGATATTAAATTTGATTGGCTAAAAAAAGTCAATAGTTTCTCTATCATTAGGAGGGTGGTCTGTGTCTGAACAGACAATTCTGGAAGTACTGAACACTACTCACTAGGACTAGGCAGCTGTTGATACCTTCTTAAAGTAGCTCTCTTTACAGCTGTGTATGTAAGTCTAGGATAGATATACTATAATTAACAGGAGTCAGCTTGGATTTGCCACAAATAAATCATGTGAGTCAAATTCGTTTCTTCTTTGATAGACTTACTAACTTTTTCGACGTAATATACAGTGTCTTAGTGAGCTTAGACTTTGGCAAGCTTTCAACAGATTACCACATGATATTTCATTTATAAAACAGTAAAATATGAGTTAAATGTTAGCTGGGCCCACAGTTGATTGAATGGCTTGTTGAAAGACTAGTCATTAACGTTTCTGCTTGGAGGGTAGTGTCAGAGAGTAGTGTCCTAGTCTCTGTGCTGCTCAACTATTTTTTTTTATTAATGACTTGGATGAGATTGTTTAGAGAACATTTATCAGATTTATAAATGATACCAAACTGGGAGGAGGAGTTTAGATGAAAGAAGAGTCAAGAAATCTAGACAATCTTGAGCAATTAGGCCGAATGAAATTAATTGAATGAAATGGAATTAATAGAATGGAATTTAGTGGGCAGGAAAATTAAAGTTCTAAATCTGGTTAGAAAAAATGTATAGAATGATTAAGATCTTGCTTGTCAGTAATACATGTAAAAAGGTTCTGAGTGTTCTTGTTAAATTCAGCTAAATTCAGCCAGCTGTGGGGCACTGCTGCTAAAAGGGCAAATGCTATTTTAGGATGCATTAACAAAATAGAGTCCAGATCATAGGAAGTAATTATTAACTCTACTCTTGCCCTGGTCAGATCCCATTTGGAATACTGTATCTAGTTATGGGTATTACAGTTCAAAAAGGATGGTGACAAATGAGAACAGGTTCAGAGAAGGACTTCCAAAATGGTGAAGTATCTGGAAGTCAAGCCTTAAAGAGTCAACCCAGTAGAAAGGATGACTGAGAGAAGATATGATAGCAACTTTCAAATATCACATATAAACTGAAATGGACATTTTTTCTGTTGACCAGAGGACAAGACCAGAACTAATGTTTTTTTAAAAGATTTTATAGTAGTTCTATATTGTGATCAACTGTAGTAATTGTATAAAAGTGTATTTGTAGCTTTCTTCTAGGCAAATAATAGAAATCATTTCTGTATTCATTTTTAATTTTTTTTAGCAGATTCTATTTCTAATATATTTTACTCAAATCAAGTTCTGCCGTAGATTTTCCTGGCTTCCAATGCAAAATGTTGGTGTTTTGTTTTTTCTTTTTATTGCTTCACTAAGGCATGCTGGCTGTTGTTTCTTGCATGTGTGGCCACTCTAGCTTATATTCAGACTCTGTGAAAAACCTTCTCACCTCTAACATATGTAAGTTATTTAATGACAATGTAGTAGATTTAGGTTCAGCATAATTATTCGTATTTCCTGAGATTTATTTTATGTTAGCACTTTTCTAACTGTAGTATGAACAAAAATGGATTTTTATATTTACAAAGATACATATTGTTATGCTTTTAGTGCAAGATACAGAATATACATGGTTCCTCCATATCCACTTCATCTCTTCATGCCAGTTACACTGTGATATATTTGGTTTACAGCCAACAGTTGCCAAATCTCACCAGCACAATTTAGTTATTACAGGTACCTTCTAGTATAGGCTTTGGAGAAACTGTCCTATCTGGTCTGTTTACAAGCCAGTAAATAAGGTGTCTTTTCCAGATTCAGTATTTGAATTTCCTACCATGTTACATAGTTCATGCCAGATGAAAGTTAATTGTCAGATGAAAAATGAAAAATTTAATTGACATTTGCTGTTGCTTTCAGTAATGCTTTATTTTCCTTGTTTTTATAGCAACATCACTACAGGTAGTCCTCAACTTACAACAGTTCATTTAGTGACCACTTAAAGTTACAATGGCACTAAAAAAATGACTTATGAGTCCATTTTTCACATTTATGAGCATTACAGCATCCCCACGGTCATGTGATCAAAATTCAGATGCTTGGCAGTTGACTCATATTTATGAGAGTGGCAGGTCATCCACTTTTGCTACCTTCTAAAAGCAAAGTCAATAGAGAAACCAGATGTACTTAATAAACTATGTTACTAACTTAACAACTGCAGTAATCCATTTAACAACTGTGGCAAGAAAGGTTGTAAAATGGGGCAAAATTAACTTAAAACTGCCTCACTTAGCAACAGAAATGTTGGGCTCAATTGTGGTCATAAGTCGAGGACTACCTATATATTGTCATTAATTGACCAATGTTTCAATGTTTCAACAAACATGCAAATAATGCTGCAGCTTTAAGCTAAATCCAAAGTAATCTCTTCCTACTGAATCCCTATGAGTGAAAGATGGGGAAGCCTGTAAAGTCCACCACTTGGTGGTTATAGTTTCTCACCCTGTCATAATAGACTTCAGAGTGTTTCTTCACAAGCTAATATGTATGCCACACATCTCGGTCACATAGTTGTTTTCTTTTATGATGGTCTCAAAATTGATTCTACTCCATTTATATTCTCTCAGATTGACATGATCAACATATATCCTGCTAAACGTTTGGATTCTTCTCTTAAGCCTCATTAAATTTTTATCATCTCTTCTCTTTCCATTCTCTTTGGTGAAATAAGGAGATGTCAATAAAGCAAAAACCCAGATTTCTCTGAAACCATCAAGGATTCACTAAAAGTTGATTTTGTTCAAGAATGATTATTCTTCAAAGCTTTCTTATTTGGGGAATAACTTGTCAGGGCTTTCTTCGTGAGTGAGGAGCGATTGCACATATTTGGCATAGTAACTTTAGTAGGAAAGAGAAGTAGATATACAAAGTATGAAAGAGATTATCTCAGGCTGTCTTTATGATGTTAGCGTGAAAATACAGAGTGAGTTATCTATAACTATATATTATACAATGTACATAGTTTCCAGAAAAGTGGAATTATTTACCCCAAATTTTAACCTGAATTCTAAAAAACTGACAAAAGTATTGGAAAGCAAATTTTGCAGGTGGTAAAAATCACTCCCACTGGTAGTAATTGCAAAATTATAAAATGATTGCATATGTTAGTTGCAACAGAAGAAAAAGTCCTTTCACCAAAAATGCTATAATAAAAGTAGTAAACTTTCACTCAATTCAAACATAGTAACTTCATTAAAGTTTTTTTTGTAGAAGTATGCCATAAAACAGCCCCTTTAAAAAGTAGTGTGCATTATTTATCTTGTGCTGATATGTCTAAATTATAAAGTTGTAACTGCTAACAATATGCATCTCAACCAATGACATGGCTTCTATTTATATAACAAGTTCTTGAATCTTCTCATCAATCAGATGTTTTCCCAGGAATTTTTGAATCTACTATTCTTTCAGCAGCTTCATGCAAAATCAAAGAGACATGCCTCTCTGAAAAAGGGGTTATAATGAAGGATAATTTTAAGCCCTTGCTGGTTTTCTTTATATTCTGGCTTTCTCCTTCCCATTTTATTATCAGTAAAAGACATAAGGCTAAAAGACATAAGGGCTTGTAAAAATTACCAGTTAATGGGAAAACACAATTTGAATAGTCAATAGGAATATACTACAAAGAAAAAGAGCATTTCTCTCCCAATATGAATATTGCTTCCAGTATCTATTCTGACTTTCTGCAGGAATTTAAGGCAAGGTACATGGAGGTTCTGCTTCAATGTGTCTCCACAGCAACAACAGAGTAATGCAGTTGGTTGAGCTGGATTTCAACTGGGTCATTTCAATCCTAATACAGCAGTTTAACCAATACACTGTGCTATTTTTTGTTCTAGTTCTACAATTTTACCTCAACATCTCTCATACTACAACCAACCCAATTTTATGTATGGACTGCCAACATCTATTTCCTTTTTGTGCTGAGTTTAGTTTCAATCTTTTAAGGGTAAATTGGAGATGAGATACGAACAGTTTTTGATTCCTGTGTTAGAGATACTCCCATTATTAAATTACTTAATAGGCTTTTCATCTTGTTTTAATCAGCAAAAACTATTTGACCCTAAGTGTGTGAACTCTATTATGTACAACTCATTAAAATGTAATTTATACTGATTTTTCGCAAATGCAGTATTTAGTGAAATTAAGAGGGTTATAATAAAAATTAAGCATAAACTGTCTTCCAATCTATTATCTTTCAACACATTTGAATGTTTCAAACTGAGAAAACAAAGTTTATGCTTTTGTGATGAAAGGAAGCATGGCTCATTCTTCCTTGTATATGGCCAAATGTGGCCTTGCCAAATTCCATTATTGGAATTATTTTTAATGACTGTGTAAACCACATGAGAGTCTTTAATCACAATAACTGTTGTATCTTTTGCAATTCAAGAATTATCATTGCAATACGAATGGTTTATGTTTTAAGGGTTTTTCATTTAAAATGCACAATTGAGTTTGCCCTGGGACAATATATAATAAAAGTGAAGTATTATTATAATACAAGACTATCTAATATTTTGGCTTGAGGGTTCATTTGAAATTTTTAGAAGTATCATACATACTATTACAAAATGAATGACAGTAGATGATTGGTCATTCATGAAATGCTACAGTAATGGTTTTATAAAAAGGTTACTTCAAGGCTACAATAAAAATAATTAATGTGAGTTCCTGAATAAATAGCATAGTTGATGCTTGGGCCTTCCAGATAGAAACTGTTGCCTTAGAATTTTCTTCTGTATGACCATTACCAGATTCCACCCTCATATGCCTAATCTTCTAACAGTACAATTGAAGTCAGTAAAGACTTTCTGTGTACACTATGTCATGTGCACATATTTCTACCTGTCTATCTTGATTATTTTTGTTATTTCATTCTCTTCCCTCACCTTCACATTGCTCTTCATAGCCTTTTTCATTTTCTTTCCCTCACTTCATCTGATCATTTACATCATTCGGCTGGTATTTTGCCACAGACAAGTTTCCCCCTAAATTACCGTCTCTGCTCGTCTGTGCTTTCTGGGGAGGGAGGCAACCAGGGCCTACAAAATGTCTTTTGGTGATGCACTGTTTACTTTAATATGCTAATCATCTGTCCTCTAACATGGAAAAGTCTTTTACAAACCAGTTTGCAAAACTTTGAAAAAATATGCTTTCCACACATTTCTGTGAATTTGTGATTATAAAGAGAAAGGAAAGATAATGTCAGAGAGGGAGTACTGGGGGTTGGAGATTAAAAAGGGCGGGTTTAAATTAAAACAGTAGTTCTCCAGAATGGAGAATTCTGGAGTTTTAAATTAAAAAAAGCAGAGAGTGGTTTTTCTGTTTCATTTGCTGTTTGTACCATAGATTGTATTATGTTCCAGATTAATCATGTGCAGCTGCACTTTATACACTTATTAAATTTATACAGTTGGTCTCAATAAACAAGAATCTTGTGTATTTTATTTTCCAAATTTAATGATGTTAAAAATTTGAAAAAGTCTATTGTATGCTTTTTGTTTTACAGCAGGTCTTTGTGATATCAATGAAAGTACTACAGTACAAGAGGATCGTTGCAAGTCACCCACTTCAGGTAATTAATTAAACCTGCAAGTAGTTTAAATAATATTTCAAAATGCTATGATTGGGGGGAAATGTTCTTCGATTTTTGGGTTCCAGAAGGTACTTCATAATGAACTTCACAATGATTTTTCATATATACAGTTCAAGCAAGTATGTGGTCCTGTTAATATCTTTGTCAGGTGAAAAGTTTGTCCTTGGTTGACAAACTAATGAACTATCCTTATGCCATATCCATTTTTATGTACTTACAATTTATGTATACTATTGGCAATATGTAGGGGAGGTGTTTTAATTACCTGGGATTATGACATTCAAGTAAATTTAGATCCCAGAAATTCCAAGCAGTGTTTTTCTAACCATAGGCAAATATGAAATTTGTTCTATCATTCTATTGAGAAGCATAATTTCTTTAATCAGAAATGAAAGTTTGCAATTGAGTGTGATAATTTACTTTGTCATGAGCTTCAATTTATATGTGAATGATACAATTTTTATATAGAAGTCATCCAAGATTTTATCATATATATATATGATATATATATATATGTTTGTTTCTGAGAGGGAACAAAAACAGAAACAAAAAGCCAGCCTGATAATGGCAAATGTGAATTTGCTGAAACGTCGCATAAATTCAACTAATTTTACACGGGCCATACCCGAAAATAACCATGAGCGGCATACATATACCCGTGAAAATCTTAGAAAACATATATATATAGATCCTAGATATATATATATATAATTCTGAAAATAAGATGTAAAGATCAGAGTGGGATCTAGAATAAAAACAAAAAGCTGTTAATGGTATAAAAAATATTCATAATTGAGCTAGCATATAAAATGATCATTTGTAATATGTTCCTTAAATATATGAGTGTAATGATACCATTATCAATTTAAATTTTAATTGGTCGTAGCAATCACTTATTTCATTCTATTTCATCATTTTTCTTGTATCCTGAATTATTACAGTGACAGCAATCTGAGATGCAGGGAGGGAAAGGGATACCAAAGTACTATAAAAGTATCCATTGCTGGTGAGAAGGACTTTAGGAATTAGTAGAAAATTTGGAGAAAAAAAATAGATCATACTGCCGTAGATGGTGTAATTGGAATAATTGCAGGATCTCCTTGATTTTTTAAAAATATATTTAATTTATTTTGAGAAAAGTCTCTTACTTATTTGAGCTTAATTGCAATGTTATCCATACTGGAGAATAGAGTTAGCTATCATTTGAAAGAAAGAAACAAAGCATACTCCAAAATTCAATATAGATTCTTAGAAAGAAGAAGTTCAATATAGTATTTCCATCGGGTCTTGTTATTTTTAGAAGTAATTTTTCAGGTAAGTAAAATATTATTTCTTAAGAAGTTTTGATATATAGGAAAGGAACTGTGCTTTAAATTTTGTTTAAATACTCCTGTAGAAATAGTAAAGACAAATATCCTTGTATTTTCATATTTTTGCATGAATCATCTCAATTTAGATAGGATCGTGATTTCTAATGGTAAGTCATCCTAGAGAATGTAATGGAGGTGTTTTTTTTTCCTTGTCACTAACATGCAAATCCTAACCTAACCTTTGAATATGTACTAATTCAATTTTATTAGCCAATTCTGTTACTCTTCATGGCTTCTATAGATTATATATATGAGATTTGCCCTGTGCAGATGTTCTGAGAAGTTCTCTAAATGAGCTTTTTTAAAAGCAGAAAACTCATATAATCACTGTGCCCAGATTTTTTTTTGGTTCCTCTTCTACAGGTAATAGAAAACTCATTCTGCTTTGAAATGAAGATTGGCACTTTATAATTTACTATTCAATAAAACTCACTGTTGTATTTTCAATCTTAATTCATTTCTTTTTTATTTAGATTGACTACATATATAATTTACCATTGGAATTTAAAATATAAATTATATTGTCTGTCATTTTGCACTATGAACTTTTTTGTTAAACATGAACAGTCTTGTCAAATTTTATTTTTCTTTACAGTATTAAATAAATATGTATCATCTACACTTGTCTAATAGATGGAGTTTGATTACCTTTCATTAGGAAATGAATACTTTAGCCAAAATAATGAAACATAATGACATGGTGACATAGGAAATACAAAGTTGTCTGTGAAACTGAGGTCCCTTTACAAATTCTGTGGGCATCAAAGGGATGAAGGAGGTATAATTGGAGAGCTGAACATTATATAGACATTCTTACCAGTACAAAAAAATTTAAATATGAAAGTTATCCATAATCAGTGATGATATATATTTTAGACTATCATTGCATTTGATGCAGACTAGGACAGTGTCCTTTCTTTATTTTTACAATCTGTTCCAATTCCTTGCCTGTATGTATTTTGTTTTGAACCTCTTTTCTTTATATTCCTTTCATTCTTGTCTTCATTCATGTAGGTTCTGGTTCCCCCAACAATTCTGGTGATGAACAAAAAATGAATAATTTTATAGAAAAGGGTATAGTATTTTTATTTCTAAGAGTACAGTATTATCATTGATTTCACTAGCTTTCACTAGTAAATTGACATTTTCTATCAAAATATTATTTGCAGTGAAAACCAAAAGCAGAAAGTTTTCCAAGATGATAGCCAGTGATATAGGTAGGAACTAGAAAAAAATATCCTTTGCTCCTTCCTGGCACTTCATTCTATGCAGCGCTTAATTCAGTAGTAAAACAAAGCAAGCTGCAGTGCATTACTATTAAATTAATACTCTCCTAACCATTATTTGCTATACTTTGCTTTGTCATTTAATCAAGGAGATGGGCTCTTAATTTTTTTCTAATTTTATGCACACATTCCTCTACCAAAAAAAATGGCTTCTGGTTTAAAATATTGAAGAAGTTCAATCGTGTAAGCATTACTGCATAAATCATTTGTAACTTGGTCCTCTTGAATAGATCTAATTATCTTGAAATGAATCATTATAGATCCTTTCCTATTTTAAGAATAAAAGTATGAAACATTTTTATCTCTGAATAACTGCTAACCAAACTAATATAATTGACAATAAATTGAAAATTGTAACATTTGCAGTACATGTGAATGATGATTGAACCCTTCTGTTGTAAGGATGTAACTATGGTGAATGATGAATTAACATACAGGAGAGATAGGCATACTTTCTTGCTTGGATATGGTTATTTTGCTTTTTAACGTTTATTTTAAAGTATAAAGATACTGGTTTTCTATTTAAATTAAGCTCTAATTCTTTGGTCATTTATCTGGGAGTATGTACTTTAATTGAGTAGCGCTCACTTGAGTATATATTACATTATTGCACTATAAAGGCTCTTCTTCCCTATATTTCAGTTTCTGTCATTTTTACTTTTATGGTTTTAGTAATTATCTAAGAAGATATATATATTTGCACAGAGTTTGGCTCATTCAAAACTTGTCTTTTTATAGCACACCTGATAAATATAATCTCTTTTCTTCTAGATAATGTTCAAATAATTGGTTGCATATTTGATAAAATTGAAAAAACTTCCAGGTTTTGAGTGAGAGTATTGAAATCAGTGATTTTCTTACCTTATAGTTTTTCTGAAATTAGAATTCAGTAGAAGTTCATGGTGACGGGTATAATAGCAGATGGTTTGGAAAAATATATATTTTAAATTATATTAACAGCATTGAATGATAAGCACTCTTTAACAAAAAAAAATATATTTCATTTTGAAAAAGTCTACATTATAATAATAACCAAACCTGATAGATACATTTATGTTGTACTAGCATTGTAATGTAGATTTTAAAAATGTATTATATATTATTTTAGGAGCATCAATATTAAGTTCTTCTGGATGGATCCTGTGCCATTCAGATAATGCTACAAAGAAAGATGGATGAATCAAATAGGGAATATAGTAAATTCAGCAGTTCCAATGTAATATAATACTTATGAAACAATGAAAGTACTTACTGTATTTTTCGGCATATAAGACGCACCTTTTTACCCCCGGAAAGAGGCTCAAAATTTGGGTGCGTTTTATATGCCGAA
>JANHFK010006951.1:105271-115746 GCA_036250565.1 Sibynophis collaris
AGAGGTCATCTAGTCCAACCCCCTGCTCCCTAGCAAAATGGACTGCTAAATTGGCTGCACCCACCCAGTCGCATGGCCATGCCCACCCAGTCACATGACAGCCACGCCCACAATCACATGATCACCAAGGCATGCCCACCAAGCAAGGCACGGCCACAGAACCGGTAGTAAAAAAAATTGGAACCCACCCCTGTCACACACCCTTTGGCCCCTTGCATGTTGGCTCCTCATCAATTGGGCTATATTCTTTGCAAAAATTAAGCAAAACTGAACGTCTTCTGGAAGACTTACCCAAAAAGGGCCTGGGATATTGGCTAGCACATGCTTAAGTCTTTTATTCATTGCTTACTATAAACCAAGGTTATATACTGTAGAAAATATTCTTGCATTTTAAATCTCCTTGCATGAGGTGCAGGTGGTTCTTGACTTAGGCTTGGTCGCTAAGCGACTGTTTGAAGTTACAGTGGCGTTGCCCAGGGCTACTTATGACCTGGATTGCTATGGCCACCCCCCTCATAGTCATTTTAACCACTGTGCCACCAGGGCTCCTTTACAGCCATTTTACAATGTCCTGCTGTTATAATGACCATGATTTGCAATGGTTTTGGCCAACAACCAGCATTTCCTTCTGGTTTCTGGCAAAAAACACCCATTTTGGACGATTGATTTGCTTAACAAATGCTGTTGTCACTTAATGACTGTGGTGTTCACTTAATGACCACCACAAAAAAGGCAAGGTCACATGGTGACCTACAAAACAACTTACATCTATAATTCCAGGCTCAAATACTGTCATAAGTCAAGAACTATCTGTATTCTACTTTTCATTATGTTGTATAGACTTTAATTAAATTTACTTAAATATTTTTTAAAAAACCTATGAATAAGAATAAAAATGCTACTACATGTCCCTTTCAGTTAAAATCTACAAGTTAAACACAATATGATTTCCCAAATAATGTCAGTTTCACCGCAGATTTCTGGGATTAAGAGAAAATATGTGCTTGACTTTCGAAATATGTGCTTATCAGACAGTCCTCCTTCTGTTCAGCTGCTTGTACTTCGTAGCGCTTTTCTTTTCCATACATATTTTATTTATGCGTTAGCGTCTTAATAAATTACTTGTGAAAGAACTATTTATTACTTTGTTCCTGTACAGGACCTTATACGTGAGCTCTCCATTTGGGTTTCCAGCTCAGATGCAATCAACATGATTAATATTATGATATGAGTATAACTGAAAGTCAAGCATTTGAAGTTAGGACTTAAGGGAATCTGTTTTTAAAAGAGCTGTTTCATTGATTTATTCTTTACCAGTTTACCCAGCTGGCCTGAGTTTCTGAGTTTCATTCAGTGGTCAATCTAATACAGGCAATAAATCATTCCATTTTCTCTTAATTCTTTTTATGCTTGTCAAACTTATTTCTACAGGGATATTTGTTATTGCAAGAACAGTGATGAAATGCATTTATTGACTACACTCACAAGTCTCTAAGTATGTGCTTGTCTTCACTTACCAGCACAATAATGAGATATAGGGAAGGTATTTTTGAAATAATCCTTGCATCGGTTTTCTTTAACCAGTTCTGAAATTTTCAATTCCAGAATATTGGCAAAGTCAGCAAAGATCATTTTTCATATAATGGCATTTCATTTATTTTGTTTATATATGGGTGGTGTGATCAAATATTCTACAGTATGTTGTAGGGGGAAAAAAACACCTTTCCTTGTCGTTTTAGAGTTATTTTCCTTGTTAACTTACAGTACCTGGTAATACTGTATTATGCGTGGTTTATTAGTGCACTGATGCTAGTACAATAGTACTGACTTCATTCAGTGCTTTGCAGTTTCCCAGTAGGAATTTGCCTTGCTGTGTTCACCACACTCTTCATTGTTTGCAAAATACTTTATTTCTGTTTGAAATTTCTATTGATTACTGACTTACTGTTACCAACCTTACTATGGAGTCAATGCAATATGAATAGCAATACTGAAATATTTCAACAAATAATAATTCTGTGATGTCTTTGGATCTTTTCCACTTAACTCATTCAAATAATTCTTTTATTTAACCAGGAGATCCTGAGTTCTAGTCCCGCCTTAGCCATGAAGCCAGCTGGGTAATTTTGGGCCAGTCACTTTCTCATAGCCCAACCCATTTCACAGGGCTGTTGTTGTGGGGCAAATAGGAGAGGGAAGGAGTATGAAGTATGTTTGCTAGCTTGTAGTTATTTGTAAAAATAATAAAGACAGGATACAAATAAATAAAAATATAACCCTCTCATCTGAGGGTGAACTGATTCAATGTAGTTTGCTTATAGAATGTCAAAAATGTAAATATATTTAAATAATCAGGTACAATAGGAAAATAATTTTTCTAGATTTTTTGTGTTCATTTAAGAAAGAGGGCTTCTCCAGTTTAGCATTAGTTTTTTCAAGAGGAAATTCTGGGAATTAGAAAAGACAAAAAAAAAATAGATCTGTAGGGTTAGGGTTAGGGTCAGGGTCAGGTCTGTAAAGCAAAGGAAAACCGAACTAAGTTGATAAGCACAGTTGCAGTTTCACTTAGGAACCGCTTCACTTAACAAACAAGTAGTTGGTCCTGATTGTAATCACTAAAAGAGGGCTTACCTGTATCTCTTCCAGATATTTTTGAAAAATGTTGTCCCTCTTTCTTGTCTCTTATTTCTAGGAATAGAAATAAGTTTGATAAGCACAAGGGCTGGTCTCATTTTTCCCCAACTGAAGTGTGTCACAGAAAGGTATAAAGAAGTTGATTCAATAACTAAACAGCCTCTCCTGGCAGTTTTCTGCTGTACCTTTTCTCCTAGAAATTTCTGATATTGATAGCAACCATTTATAAGATGAAAGAAGAAACTTTTGAATATTTCTTTCTGACCTTGAAATTAAGATTTTGGAATATCCTGCAACTCTCAGAGTGTTGTCCTGAGATCCAGGAGACCAGAGATAGTATTGCAGTCTTGGATGTTCACATATGAAAATAAAATAATCATTATATGCTCTAGAAATAGAAATATTATAAAATCATTGCAAAATAAAATAATCACTGGCATAATCTACAGTAGGCACATCTGTAGCACAATTCTATGTGTAATTGCATATTCTATTTAAATGTAAATTTTTCTTGGGTTGCTTCGCTTGTTGGATATGTTATAATTAAACATTAACTTCTTTTTATCTTTGATAAAAGATAAATCTTTATCTTTATGCCTTTATCCTGGTAAGAGGGTGGGCACTATAACAATCTTACACCCAATTTTATCAAGCTTGAGTATATCCTGTATCTTTGCTAGAATGCTGTCATTGATAATTCAAGATTCCCTGGCCACTGGTTGTTTATATTTGATATACTGTACTGTACTTGGTAAGGTGAAATAAAAATTTTCCAGCACGCTGCTTGGAGAATCCAAGCATGGTTTATCCTCTTGTCCTATTGGTCAGCGACTGAGTGTTAATCTTAATTAAACTGTGATCCCACCTCCTTGGCTCTGCTGGCATCAGTTGTTTTGCTCAGTCCACCAACAGGGACTTGTGTTTCGTTGCTCTGCATTCTTTCTTACTATTAATTCCAACTGGTACTTTTAAAACCTTTTTTTCTCGCTGCCGAGGCTTTTTGCTTATGTGGGGCTCCAGATCAAGCAGGGCTGCCCCTTGCCTCGCGAGGCAGCGTGCGGAGCCTCTCCTTAGAGGGCAGCTCCGTTAGTGGCTTCTTGCTGCTTTACAAGCCGTCAGTGGTGAGTGTGTTAATCCGGTCTGCCGGCTTCACCACCCCCACCAGAAGATCATGGGACAGCCGGACGGCTCCAGAGGCAGTGTCCGAGTTTCAGGCACGCTCTGCAGACTCTCCTTCAGCTCCGGAGTCAAATTAAAGGAAGCAACTTCATTCGACATGAAGAAAGGCGCGAAGAGCAGCCATCGGGCTGCATCAGGTTTTTTTGTTCTGAGCGTGTGTGAGTTAGCGACAGGGGTTGCATAGGCCACGTTCTGCTGCCATTTTAGCTACCTTTCTCTTTGCGCCAAGCAAATTCTGATTGGGTGTGGCCAGTCGTTCTAGCCGGCACCATTTTGTTTTTCCCTTAAGGAGAGTTTATACAGGGGGCTTTTTGCTGCGTCAGTGGAGTGAATCTGTGATTCCTATTCTATTCATTATGTCAGAATTAGAGCTTTCCTCTGATGAGGAGCAGTTGGCTGGTATCCAAGGGCCTATTTCAACTTCTGAACTGCCCAGTCATGCCTCCAGGGCGGAAACCAGGAATACCTCAACTAGAAAAGGAACCTCTGATCCTAAGCCCCTGAAATCTACCTCTGCCAAGGATAAGGAAGCATCCAGACGCCACAAGGCCCTGGAAAAGCAATTCACTAAGGCCCAACAGAAAGCCAAGCCTCCTCTGGAACCTGAAATTACTGTGATACATACACCAATGGATGTTTCCACAGGGCCCAATCCCCTCCCTCAGATTCCCGAAGAACCTTCCAGGGTTCAGACAACTACTGGGCCTAGGGAACAAGGAGCAAATTTGCCAGCATCCTTCCTTAACCATGGAAGGCCCCACTTAGCCGCCAAACAAAACACATCTCGGGCTCAACAAATGTCAGGGCGGACTGGTTGAGCAGGCAGAGCCTGGATCAAGCAGAATGGAGACTCGACCCAGCCTTATTCAAGGAACTCACATTGAGATTCGGTCTTCCGATTCTGGACCTGTTCGCTCATCCCACCAACACCCAACTTCCCCGATTCTTCTCCAGGTTCCCTTGCCCGCAGGCAGAAAACCACGATGCACTGTATGAATAGAGTTGTAAAGAAGTTCCTATTAGAGATTTATTTTAAGAAGGTAAAAGGTTACATGAATTTCAATGTTTGCAAAAAAATGACTGATTGAAAATGTAAGAAACAAAAATTGTGACTTAGAATTGACTACAAACTGGTAAATAAATCTGAAAAGATCACAAAACCTGCAGCATATTAATTTGAGTCCATATTAATTTAATTCATCTCATTAATTTCAGCATATTAATTTCATCTTCAATCATTTGGACAAGGGGATAGATGGGGAACTGATCAAATTTGCAGACGACACCAAGCTAGCAGGAATAGCTAATACTCCAGAAGATAGACTTAAGATACAGAAGGATCTTGACAGACTTGAACATTGGACACTCACTGTTAGGTAACATTAGAGTATCCTCTGTTAAAAGGATTTTAAACAGGCAACGTAAATGTGTGCAAGGGGTTTGTAGTGAACAAAGACACTGAGACCAGCGAAAGCAATATGGTATAAAACAGGTTTATATACAATGGTAAACACAATCCAATATCTTAGTCAACAAACAGTCCAGTAATCATTCACAGTAAATCAGTCAATACAGTAACAAACAGTATATTACCACTACCAAGAGAGAACAGTCCAAGAGAGAGAGACTTGCTTTCTGGCAATCTCTTTTATACCGATCCTGTTCCCCTCAGCCAATCAGAGGCACATCCATGATGAGTCATCCCAGCTTGCAGTTAGTTGCGTGACTCAGCACCAAACATTATGGAAACCAATAGTTAGTCCTTACAGTCCTTACAGTCCTTACTCTAACATGCTCTACCCCTTTAATCATCTTAGTTGCCCTCTTCTGAACTCTCTCTAGTCCCATGGTACCCTTCTGGAGGTGTGGTAACAAGAACAGGGAATAATATTTAGTCACAGTCTCGCCATTGATTGATATATGGCATTATCACATTTATATTCTTATTTCCAATGCAATTTCTTATTCTCCCTAACATGTATTTTTGGCCTTTCTTACAGTAAAGTCACACTGGGTTGACCCCTTCATTGAACTATTTAACATCAGATCCCTTTCTTCATCTTTCACTGTTATCTCTAATCTTATTGATTTTCATGAATAGATAGGATTTTGGCACCAATATGCCAATCCTTTAGACTTGCTTATGTTGAATGGTATCTCCCCTTTTGAGACCCATATTTACATCATGACTTTAAAACTGTGTTTTCATCAAATTCTCTGTACATATTCAGTTGTTTTGCAACTCGTCTTTACTGTACATGTAACATGGATGCACACATGACGGAGGTTTGGAAGGCAAAATGTCACATTTCGCTTACCCAAGAAAGTGAGTCTGAAATATTCAAGTGACATTATCTCATCAGGCAAATGGATTACACACATGCTTGGGAAAAGGCTACCAATAAACCCTGCCTGCGGGCAACTCACATTCTTAATCTGGGTAATACAGTTATGGTTCAAACAAGAATTTACACAGTGCTCAAGTTATTCCAAAAACTTAATTGCTTTCTCGGTAATCCAAATTGCTTGCAGGCATAGAACGGCTTGTCTAAGAACAGGTCCTTATTTGGATTTTCGTTTATGCTCTAGCTCACCTGAGAAACCAGGTTCACCCTCTTGAGATCCTCCTGGCTATGAGCAAGTATGCTTTTGTCCATTTTAAACTAGCAGACCCATTTCTAGAGCTGTGCCCTAATCACATTATCACCGCATCACGGAAATCTTCTTTACACTAGATTGTCTTTCTGAACATTTTAAGAAATGTTGTTTGCTACAATTCAAGACCAGCAATGTTTCTGACACAGGTCAGTTCTGGGAAGGTAGTGACTCTACTTTTTATAAATTTTTCACCAGTTTCTAGTTCATTTGCAGTCTCATCTTTTTTTTATCATAAATCTTAAATGAACCAAGACCAAGAAAATCTCCTATATAAAACTACTAAATCTACTGCAGAAGGAATTGTTATTACGAATGAAGGTGAATATACATGTCCCAGGATAATGTTGCAGGATGCAATCTGGGTTGGCCATTGGGAATTCTTATTACTTGTCAACATATGGTTAGGATGCAGGATGGAGTTTTCTCTCTCTCAACCAGAATACCTGTCCATCATGACAGTAAAATTCCAGAAGGATATCCTAAATTGAGAAGGTTTACCTAATCTGTGTAAACCCTTTCAATAGGAGGCCTGTGTTACCTTCTCCATGATGCTTTGCAATTGGCTCACAAAAGGTTTGTTTCAAGCAGAAAAATGAGACGGCAAATTGCTGATCTATTAATTTTCTGCTACGTTCCATTTTCCCCATTTACCTTGTGATTTTAGAGTGCACTTGTCTTATTTGAACTGTAGCTGTAGGTCACCTTGAGTATTTTAATGGAAAAGGAAGATCACGTTTACAGAAAAATAAATGAACTATTTTGGTAATTCATTGTTCTCAAATCTTTTGCTCCCAAGATTCAGGCAAAGTAATATACAATACATGTCATATATGAATAGAGCATCACCAAAGGTGGCAATACCAAGTCAAACAGCTGAGTTCTAAGATAGTTAGGCAGGGTCAGACTTCATTAGAACTTGGATGTCAGTACAGGTAGTTCTCAACTTATGACCAAATTTCTGTTGTTGAGTGAGACATTCGTTAAGTTAGTTTTGTCCCACTTTACGACCTTTTTGCCTCGGTTGTTAAGTGAATCACTGCTGTTGATAGGTTAGTAACCCGGTTGTTAAATGAATCTGGCTTCCCCCATTGACTTTGCTTCCTCAGAAGGTCGCAAAAGGGGATCCCATGACTTTGGGACATAGCAACAGTCATAAATATGACCCAGTTGCCAAATATCTGGATTTTGATCACATGATCCTAGGGATGCTGCAAGTCTGAAAAATGGCCATAAGTTCCTTTTTTCAGTGCTGTTGTAACTTTGAATGGTCATTAAATGAACTGTTGTAAGTCAAGGACTAATTGTATTCCTAGAACGTTACTTGGGCTGACCCAATAATCTCATTATAAGCTAAAGAACACCAAGAACTGGACAACTAAGCAACTAAAGAATGTTATAAACTAGAGAATAGAATATGAATGTCCTCGAGTAAACAAATTTGGAAGCATAATTAGAGATCAATATTTCTGGATTGGTCTCATAAAATGAATATGGTGTAGTGGCTGACTCTTTACAACTGCTTTTGAGTGATAATTTTTGGTCCTTGATTGCTTGAAGGCCAAGGGTTCTTAAATTGGTCTCATGGATTGTAAAATAATTTGACTTCTCTGTGAAATTCATTCATACCATCGTTTGTAAACCAAACTTATATTTAAAATGCAATACAAAGAAATTGATGAATGTAGGAAAATCTTACTGCTTTCATCTTTTCAATCAACAGCTACAACTTCCCTTCGGAATATGTTCAACTGACTGCACAAATTATTAATAGTACAATGACTGTATACAAAGAAGCTATGGAGAACCTGCTCCCTACACCCACCAAATCACACTATTTGTTCAATTTGCGAGATTTCTCTCGGGTCGTTCAAGGGGTTTGTCTGTCACGACCTGAAACAACTATTTCTACAGGAACCATAAAACGCCTTTGGGTTCATGAGGTAAATTTTCTATTAGTAACTTTATTGAAGGCTCAATCTTATATTTGCTTGCAAAATATTTTTTTATATGATAAGGTACTGAATCGTTGAAAACTTTAGTAGCATAACCAATTGACTGCTGTGCCTTGCATAGCTGTTTCTACTTAAAAGAGTCCAACAACAGAAAGAATCATATAGTTAAAATTATATAAATTGTGACTAGCCATACCCACTGCAGTATCCATTTTGTGAATGAATAATATCATCTGTCCTTCTACTGTGGAGATCATGATGACTAAGAATAACCCTTTCTCATCATGGTGCTGGCTGAGGACGATAGGAATTGCAGCCCCATCTGGAGAGCATCAAGTTGAGAAAGCTGCTACAGGACTACACTATGTGCATGCCATAGTAAAGACATTGATGACAAAAATAGCTTTTTCACATGATATTTAGTTATTCCCTTTGATTATATAGCTTCTCAAGTTTAATAATTTTTCCTGACAGAATGTATGTTTCTGTGTCATAGAAATCGTAATTAATTATTATTAAAAAAATCACACTAACGTCTTTTATGCAGGTCCTTAGAGTATATTATGACCGCTTGGTAGATAAAGCAGATCGATCATGGCTGGTTGAATGTATCCGTGAAGTAGTAAGCAAGGATTTGGAAGAAGATTTTAATGAACTTTTCCAAAATCTGGATTTCAATTATGACGGTAGGGTAGAAGAGGATGATTTGCGAAGCTTGATGTTCTGTGATTTTCATGATCCCAGAAGGGAGGATACAAATTATAGGGAAGTCTTGGATGTGGATGAACTGAGAGTTGTTGTCGAGGGCCATCTAGAAGAATATAATAATATGAGCAAAAAGCCAATGCAGCTGGTGTTATTTCGATTTGCTATAGAGCATGTTTGTAGAATTTCACGCATTTTGAAACAACCCCGTAGCCATGCCCTTCTGGTTGGTGTTGGTGGAAGTGGTCGACAGTCCCTAACCCGCTTAGCAGCATATATGTCTGACTACACGCCATTCCAGGTTGAAATCTCAAAGAGTTATGGGACCAATGAATGGCATGAGGACCTAAAAGCCATTCTAAGGAGATCTACTGAAGGTGAGATGCAAGGCGTTTTCTTATTCACTGACACCCAGATAAAAAGGGAGTCGTTTTTAGAAGACATAAACAACTTGTTAAATGCTGGAGAAGTGCCAAACCTCTTTGCAGTTGATGAGAAACAAGAAATCTGTGAAAAGATGCGCACCATTGATCGCCAGCGGGATAGATCCAAGCAGACGGATGGTAGCCCCATTGCTCTTTTCAACATGTTCATTGATCGTTGCCGGGATCAGCTCCATGTTGTCTTGGCTATGAGTCCCATTGGAGATGCCTTCCGAAATCGTCTCCGGAAGTTTCCAGCTCTTGTTAATTGTTGCACTATTGATTGGTTTCAGGTAAGATTCTGAAGTACAACTGTGAAAAATGCATGAAAACATTTAAGGCAATCCAATTTTATTCAGTTTTATGTAGTTGAGCAGAATCACTTTACTCCTTTCTTTCTGATGGGGAAATGACTGGGAAAACTTGCTACTCTGCAATGGGAACAAACAATGATTAGAGTTCCAAATTAGAGATAAATTAAAACAATGGTTTAAAGCTGGCTTGTATATTCTGCTGTACCCAAAAGCTATTTAAGTATATCTACCATGATTATAACTTTAAACTGTGGTTAAGTATGGATTCCTTCTGGCTTGTTTAGTCATTGGTAAATATTGGTGTGATAGAAAGAACAAATAAAAATACAGGTAGTTCAATTCATTTAGTGACCATTTGAAGTTACAATGGTACTGAAAAAAAATGACATGTGATCATTTTTCATACTTATGACCATTGCAGCATCCCAATGGTCACGTGAACAAAATTCAGATGCTTGGTAACTGACTCATATTTATGACAATTGCATTGTCCTGGGGTCATATCAGTGGTGGGATTCAATTTTTTTCCCTACCGGTTCTGTGGGTGTGGCTTGGTGGCTTGGTGGGGTCATGTCACTGAATGGGCTTGACGTCACTCACGTCAAGGTGGG
>JANHFK010006951.1:183159-193416 GCA_036250565.1 Sibynophis collaris
TATGCCATGGAGCGCTTTGAAGGTGGTAACCAGCACCTTGAAGCGGATCCGGAAAGCCACAGGTAGCCAGTGCAGCTATTTGATATAATATCAAATTGTTGAATTTATTAATTGATTATATTCATTTGTATGTGGAATGAAATACTGTATATATGGTCCCCATTTATTCCAACTAGATTAACGTAATAAACATACTAACTACAGGTAGTCCTTGATTTACGACCACAATTGTGCCCAAAATTTCTGCTGCTAAGTGAGGCAGTTGTTCAGTGAATTTTGCCCCATATTATGATCTTTCTTGGCCCAGTTGTTAAAAGTTAATAACAGTTAGGTGAATCTAGCTTCCCAATTGACTTGTCAGAAGGTCGCAAAAGGTGATCACAGGATCCTGGGACATTGCAACCTTCATAAATATGAATCAGTTGCCAAGCATCTAAATTTTGATCATGTGACCGTGGGGATGTTGGAATAGTCATAAATATGAAAAACAGTCATCAGTCACTTTTTTCAGTGCCATTGTAACTTTAAACGGTCACTAAATGAACTATTGTAAGCTGAGGACTATCTGGACATAATTATCATGATATGGCTCCTTTATAAATAATTCATTGCTAGATTCCAGTTTTTTTTTAAAGTAAACTGACTACTGATCCAAATTTTTTTTTGTTTATTTTGCTTTGTCATTGTTGACTCATGGCAGCTGCTTAAGCTATCCCTGTAAAGTTTTTTGTAAAAATTTGATAAGTGATTAATCCTTGATATGTTTAGAGACCTTTAAAGTCACAATGGCACTGAAAAAAGGGACTTAATGGCTGCCCTCACATGTATGACCATTGCAGCATCCTCACGGTCATATTATTAAGATTTAGGGCTGCCCGTCTCTCCTACAAGATGACTCTGAGAAAACCAGTGTGTTTATGATGGTTGCAGTGTCCTGAGGAAGTGAGACCTTCCCTGCCAGCTTCCGACAAACATAGCAATGGGGTTATATCCAGATTCACTTAACAACTATGTGATTCACTTAACAACTACAGTGATTTTCTTAGCCACTCTGTCACAAAAGCTTGTAAAATTGGGTGTGTGTCACTTAACAACCGCCTTATTTAGTAATTTTGGTCCCAATTGTGGTTGTCAGTTAAAAAATGAGAGCCAACCTTTGATGGCAGTTTCCCTTTGAGAGATTCAGCAATTATGCTTAATCAATCTTTCTGGTATAAAATTCGTCTGCTGCTATCAAATGTTGTTCCCTTTTTTAAAATCACAAATCAGTTTTTCCCAGTTCACCATCTTTAACCATTTTGGGCCCAGCAGTACACAATACTTGCATTAACACAGCCATCCCCACAAACAACCTGCCTTTAGTGGTGAATTGAATTTCATTTTTAATTGGAGGGGTTCCTTCAGTAGTAAAAGAAATAAAATAAAAATCAATCTTGGCACATTGCTTAAATCACACGGATGATATCCATTTCATGGACACATTTTTTTCCCCTCGCAGCTACTTCCCACAAAACGAAGTGAAAGAATGAATGCTAACGAGCAGGTCAGACCTTCCAGCACATCAATACCGTCATTATAACATGGAAGCCTTTACTTTTCATTCAACCTAGACGTGAGATTATTAAATAAAAAACAACAACCATTTCCTCAGTTCTGGTTCTAATTTAAATGAAATAAAATATGCAAAGTCACTACAGATCCCCCTTTTTCATTACATGTTATTTTTCCTATGCTCATGATTGCCGTATGGAAAGTAGAAGCCCCCCCCCCTTTTAAACCAATCATAATCATTCACATGCTGTTGATTATATTCCTATTTCTTCAGGGGGTGGTGTGTGCCATATCGGGACTTGTCATTTGGTGGGTGTGTATTTGCCACACTTGGGGGTCTTCCATGGTTACCAGGCTAAGTCCCTTCCTATTGGAGGAGACGAATGGGAGATTAAAGCCAAATGGGGGCATGCAATATACTATGGAATGATTCGCTGCCAATAGTACAGCCTAATGATGCCTTTCAAATGCCAATTCTGGGTACCTTGCCTGCTTCCAACACACTCTCTTCTCCCTTTCCTTTTTGCACTGTTGCAGATAGTGTAGCTGTGATCTGTCACCACTTTGAAATGATCTCACACTATGCCGCCTCTGTTGTCTGGCCATTTTATAATTGATCCAGGCATGGAGCTTGGACACAGGAAGTTTTTGCTCATCAGCACTGAAATAACGCACCGTCCTGGAATAATGCACTATCAGCAGGAACACCTGCTAGCAATGGCTTCTCTGCCTCCTTTGCTATGCTTTTGGTATAAGCGCTCTAGCTTACTTGCCAAGGACAGCTTGTGTAGTTTAGAAAAAGATCCCTCCTCTGTCATCAACCCCATGTCATCAGTAATAGATACTTGAGTTTGAGATGGTCTTTGCCCTCCTGCTTCCCTAAATTGTCCTTTTTTCCTTGTAGCACCATAGTTACTATCACCACAGCTGTAACAGACACAGAAAGAGTAGTTCTGCTTCTAGCTTTCTTTTCCTCTTTGCAAAAAGTGCTTTTTTAAAATGAGTATACTACAAATATTGAGAACCATTTTTGGAGTAGTGGAAGGCAGAACTCTTGCTTCTGCTGCTTTTTTTTTTTTGGCCCAAAAGATATCGCCATTTTCTAGATTCCTCATGAAAATAAGGTGGCATATATGCATAAGCTACATTCTGATTGGACTGAAGCTATACGATACACCACAGGCAGAAACAATAAAGTTGTTTGTCAATGATCTCCTAACCCTAATCCAAACCTAAATCAATGGAGTGACAAAATGTGACACTTAGGAAAGAAAAAAAATATGATGATGATGATGAAGGAGAAGAGTAGGAGAACAAGAAGAGAAACGTCCTTAGAGGAAAGCTACAGAAAAGAAAATGGCCACAGTTAAGGCCAGCTTCAGGGTTGAGAGGAGGAGAAGGCAGCAAAGGAAGGATTGGCTTTATTATTTTAAAGATGATTATATTTTAGAAGGGAAATAATTAGTGAAATACATGGGGAAGAGAGAAGATGGGAAAGAGAAAGTGAACAAAGATGGAAGGGACAACTACCAAAGGGTCAACTACCAAATTTTACATAGCAAGTCAGAATTGGGGACTGGGCAGCAGGAGGTATGATTCTGAATAATAACACTAAATATCTCTTTATTTGCATCCTTTAAAAAAATCTTGTGATTGGGATTACCAAAGATAACAACTATGGTTCAAGAATAGGCCAGTCAAGTTGCTGAAACCCAATAGCATGATATTTAATTCAAATAATAAACTCCCTTCCCCTGTTACTACTCCTTTCAATGTGCTGAGAAGCAGATTGGGAGAAGAGCCTTGTGAAGACCCAAATTCATGAGGCTCAGATCCAATTGATGCATCCCAGAAAAATGACAATTTGTTCCATATTATTCCTAGCTATGTAAAGATAAAGCACAAGTATTTGCTACTAACATGCACTATCAAAAACAATATGTATGACATTGCAGTACAACTCTTTGTCCTTCCTGACTTCTGATGTAAGTGTAAGTCACAGGCTTTGCATCATAAAGTCATGATACATATTTTGTTAAACGCTCCCCTGTATCTGTGAGTCTAGGGCAGTGATGGCGAACCTATGGCACACGTGCCACAGGTGGCACTCGGAGCTGTATCAGTGGGCACACAAGCGTTGCCCCAGCTCAGCTGCAGCGCACATGCGCATGCTGGCTGGTTGATTTTTGGGCCTTCTGGGCCCACCAGAAGTTGGGAAACAGCTGTTTCCGGCCTCCGGGGTGTGTGTGTGAGAGAGAGAAAGACCGTTTTTGCCGTCCCCAGGCTCCTAGAAAGCCTTTGGAGCTTGGGGAGGGTGAAAAACGGGCCTACCGGGCACACCTTGCCATCACGTACCAAAAGCGGAAGGAGTGGGGGGGATCTCATGCACATGCGCGGGAGGCGTGGTGTGTTGAATTATGGGTGTGGGCACACTCGCACGCAACGACCTTGCGTTCCCCCCCCACTTTTGGCACCCGACGGCAAAAGGTTAGCCATCACTGGTCTAGGGTTTAGCAATATCTGCTGCAAAATCTCAATTGTTTAAGCAAGCAGTTGTGTAATTTTACAACTGGCATCATATTTATGCTCACTGCAGCATTCCTGCTGTCATGTGACTGAGGATCAGTGCTTCATATCCAGCTTCACATTTTAAGAATGAATTTATAAACTGCTTTAGTCAGTGCTTCTCTGAACAATTACGAAAGCAATAGCTGTATAGTATTTTATAAAATAGTATTTTATAACTATTAGGAGTATATTTATGGTAGTCACAAAGATGCTCTTTAACCTCATATGATATCTGTAGCAGTAAGGCAAAATTGAGCTTCACAAAGTATGATCTCTGAAGTAACTTTTTGCTCCCAGATTGCTATTTATGTATTTAATTTCTATAGCCAACCCATCTCAGACAAGTGACTCTTTGTCTTTTTATGGGTGGCCATATAACAGTTAAAAAACATGAACAAATTTTAACTAAAGTTTCACACAGAAACTTTTGAGATTGCAAAATTTATTTCGAAGGAATTGAGGGTTCCATTTGTAGTGCTAAACTGTATAATAAAAATAATGCCATAGGCAATTACTGTATAGGTAGTCCTTGCTTAACAACCACAGTTAAACTGATAAGCCAGTCTCTAAGTTTGTCCTAAGTTTCTCCATTAACTCTGTTTGTATCTGTGAAGCTGGCTATACACCATTTGGATCATATGACTGCAAAGATGGTTCAATGATCATAAGTATGAGGGCCAACTGTAAAATTACTTCTTCAGCAGCATTGTAATATAAAATGGCCAGTAAATAGGACAATCATTAAATGAGGATTCTCCATACAATAATTAACTTTGGAAATAATTTAATACTGTGAATAGCACACATACACACAAACTATTTTGTTATGTAAAAAAAATCTATCAATATTGTAGAGTCAATACAGTTTATCACACCTTGCCTAATCTAATTAGAGCACAATTATTTTCATTTTTCTGATTGTTTGAAATCATCTTAGCATAAGAGAAATTTTGAGTTTATTAATACCTCTTTTTATCAAACTTACGTAGATTATAAGTAGCCATATCCTTTACCTGCACATATTTGAATAGTCACAATGAATATGACTGAAAAACAGAACTATTTACAATATGAAATTGCAGAAATAGCTCATTGATAATTCCTTATGTGTGCAAGTAAGGAAGTATTGTGGTGTTTAATCAATTGGTAACTAAATGATACATCCAATAATTAGTGAGGAAGCAAGTATTAACAGCATTTTTAAAATTAAAATAGCAACTGTCTAGTGGTAGTCCTTCTTCAAGGGTGAAAAAAACAGGACGTTTCTAAGATACAATATATAAAAAACAATAATATGTTTGTTTACTTTTATAATTATTTGATAAGCAGATTTTATCTTTCAGTTACATTAGATGAAAACCATAGCCAAAATGTCCTTATCAGCATTTTGAATATCATTTAGCAATCAAATACCATAAAGTTCATAGAACACCTTCTCAAAAATGAGCTAAATAAAATTGATTGATTGATTGATCATGTGCCATCAATGTGGTAGTGACGCTTAGCAGCCATATAGATAGGATTTTCTCCTATTTATATGTCTCTAATGAGACATCTTTTGTCTCTAATTGATCCTTCAGGTCTTCCAACAATGTAGTCCATCCACCTTGCTGTTGATTATTCTCTTCTTGCCTTTCATTCCATCTTTCCTAGTAATACAGCTTTTGGCAGAGAAATATAATTACTGTAAAATGCCACTAACCTCATTGTTATTTTTAAAAATAGTTTCATATTTAATTCAGGCTACACATTTCAGCTGCAAAAATCTGGGTAATTACTAAATGGTAATAAAGAGAAAAGCTCCTACTTCTTCCTGCCATCTAGTGATCATCTGCAGTTGTTTTGTACCCCGAATATTGTATGTATCTTTTCCTAAACGTATCGGTGCTGTGCAATGTGTTTTGTTGCAATGCTATATTCTCCAAATATCTGACAGATTAATATGAGAGCCATAAGTTATAGTCAGTTATATGAAGACGTTGCATCATTTACTTAACCAGAAATACTCTGGAAAATTTATATCTTACTTATTAAAATAGTGACTATCTTAAATTAATTATTGGAAGAAACCAATTCATCAACTGAAATTAATCATTGTCATCTCCCAGATGAGCGACTGAAATATGCTGTATAATGAATAGTTTTTTGTTTGAAAAGGAAGAAATATTGTTGTGTTTGCCTTAATAGAAAACAACGATCACAGAAATCTTAATTTAAAAGATATCTAGCAGCCATAAATCACATCAGCACCATATTATAAAGCAAATAAAGTTTCTTCATAACTATGTGGCAAATGCAGGCTGTATCATATTATATTAAGATAGAAGGTGCCAGACGGTTTTATTTATTGATGCCTATAGTAGTTTTGTAATGTGTTTCCATTAAAAAAAGAAAAGATTTACAACATTCTTTATTATAATAGGGTCATTTATTTGAACTACCTTTTTTTTTTTGTTGCTTTTACTGCCACTTATCTCCCTTTCATAAATTCCATTCTTTTTGGGGATAGGTATAGGCATTTATAATATATTATTTTCTGGGGTAGTAGTAAATTGCTTAATTTAGAATTTCGAAAAAGTTTGGGAGTGAAAGGTAAGACATTAGGACAATATCATTAAGGAAACTCAACCCTAACCCTAACCGTGTATAAAAAGTCAGATAAAAAATGTTCTGTGGTGTAAAATGAATACCCAATGGAAAGTAGTTCCATTGAACCCATTTGGGCTTAAATTAAAATATGCAATTTGGAAATTTTTATTTTTATTTCCAAACAAATATGGTTGGATAATAAGTGAACAGTCAGATATGGGTCAATATGAGCTGGCTACACTAAGGTAGGTTCCAGTTACAGCAGAAATCTGGCTTTGTCGAATGAAGCTGAATATACATGTCTTAGGTTAATGTTGCAGGATCCAATCTGGGTTGATTACTGGGACCAGAGGTTTAATCGTCTGAGCTTTCAGACTTGTGCTAGAGCCCATTCTTAGGGAACTTTTTTCTAGCAGAGTCTGACCTGGCTTTGTCTTACCAACATTTTTCTATTTTCTCTAATCATCTGTACTAAAGAAATGACCAGAGCAAATCCTGAAAACCTGCCTGAGTCCAGGAAGAATGAAAGTAAGAGGATCCTACTCTCTCAACAACCAGTCAGGCAACTGTTTCTTATCCTATAGCTGCTATAGCAAACTGATGACTTAACTGAATAGCAGACGATAACTACAATCAACTACCCTTGATTGGGAATGTGCAATACAAGAAGCAAACTGAAGTTGTAATGGAATGTGAGAATCTCTTTGGAAGATAGGCGGAAGAGATGCTGCCTAGGGAACAATCAGATAAAAGGAGCTGACAAGTGAGTAACAGGCAGACAAACCTAAAAGGCTCCACTCTCAATTTATCAGGCAGTTATTAAGAGATGGCTGGAGATTTGCTCTTTCAGACTTACAAGATGCTATTAATGCAGTTTTATAATAAAGTAGAATTAGCTCATCTTGTCTGATTTACTTAAGAAGTTGACAACAGTAGTAGCGCTGAATGTCTGATCATGGACATTCACGGGGTTGCAGTCCCAACAAAACAGAATTGGGTTCAAATTTACATTATGAGATCCTATAAATAATGTTATCATTATAGCTTCTGGTATGGAATAGCCATATGTAAAATAGCTAGGGAAAAATGTTTCCTTTTAGAAGACAAAAGCCTTTCTCTCTACCCCAAAAGTAGATGCTGGAGATAATAAATTCCTAGGCTATTGTTCATTCTGTATAATCTGGTTTGAATTACATTACAAAAACTGCAATTTATCAGCACAACTTAGAGAAAAGAAATTCATAACTGACTCAAAGCACAAAAACCAAACCTTTTTTTTTTTTAAAGGGTGTTTTGTTGCAGGCATATATTCTAATTGGTTCAATAATATGTTTTACAGAGTATATCCATGTCACCAGATAACTCTTATTACTTTGAATGTGAAATACAAATTTGGTAAACTGTATTTTAACTTAAACCAGATGATCATATTCCAATTTTATTATGATATTTGGATTGGTGTTATTTCCATGCATACTTGAACTTCAGAGATATGTACAAGATGAAACACCATTATGATTCGGAAACAGGTAAGTAATGAAAATAAAACATTTCATTCCTGCTGTCTGACAAAGTGATTATATTTTATATATGTTGCTAACTACTTAGAACTATTTGCTTGCAGTTGCCCTTCAGAGAGTCTAGAATACTGTTGTATAAAAGCCACCAATATCTTCACTTTCTTTTCCTTCAACGTTATGAACAGAAAGCACTTCTGTCATGTAAGGTCTGCCTTCAAATTATTTGAATGATTTATTTGTGATATTGAGAATGGGCTCTTCTCTTCTATGGTGAGATTCTTGGTGACTTGCTTTATTAAAAATGCACTATACATTTGTATTCTTCATAGGTTGATATAGCTTCAGTTTGCAAGTCTTGTCACCTTTGGGATACTTGCCTGAGGGAAAACAATAGCTGTCATATTTTCCTGTTCAAACTGACTTGTTCAGTATATGCCAACATGAATGCAATGTCTGTCCGTATGTTTATGGAGTTTTATTACAAAATCCACAATTTTCTTTTCTAGCAAAGTATAAATAGAAAAATAATAGAGTATTGTTTCTTACACTGGTATATCTGATAGGGACTTAGTATTTATTTATTTGTGCCTTTAAGTTAAGTTTCTAGATGAGTTTTTGTAATTTTTCTGCAAGAGTTTGGAAGTGGTTTGCCATTGCCTCATTCTTAGTTGTCCCAAGGACTTTCTGCCTAAGGTGGGACTAGAACTCATGGTCTTCCAGGTTTTAGCCTGGTGCCTTAAAACCAGTGATAGGTTTCTACCGGTTCACCCCGTATCAGGTGAACCGGTAGTGGCGATGGCGGGAGGCTCAGTCCAAACCTCTCAGATGTAATCACAGATGTTCTGTGCATGCCCAGAAAGTTCTGCACATGTGCAGAAGCACTGCACGGAAGCGCGCACTCATGGTTCCGAACTGGTAGCGAAGGTAAGTGGAACCCACCACTGCTTAAAACCATTGCACCAAACTGGCTCTAATATTTAAATTTTGATTTATAAATAGACAGTTTTCTATAAATAGAAAAAAAAACATACATATCCATACACACATTTACCCTACAAAATCCTGTAAGTCAATCTTTGAATAAAATGTATAGCATGGAGTCTACAGGCACTAAATAGGATTACTCCTGTCTGGCCTCTTTTCGGTGGTCCTTTCAAGGAATCCTAGGAAATGAGAAGTGATACGTAGAGTGACATTGATTTCAGTTAATATATGATATCATTAATTGATATGTTTCAAGTTCAAGCCCACTTTTGTTCTGTGACAGTGAGGTACTACTTTTCAGTTCTCAGTGCATCAATGGACGGTCGACCAACTTGCTTTTCAAGATCAGGTGTTCTCTTCTTGGAAAAAATGTTCTAGAAGAACCAATTTTTCTGAATGTTAATCATATGGGTGATTATTTCTATGTAAAAGGATTCATTGTCATTCAAATTTGAAAGCTAAGAGACAGGACCCCATGAGATGGCAACAATAATATCTAGCAGTGTCAATTGGAGGTTTTTGAGCCTATAATTTTTGGAGGAGAAGAGAGAGGATTCCAGAGCACTAGCTATGCCATTTGAAAAGTTGATCTCTGATCCTTTCAACTCTGCTAGATAGACCTGATCAAAAAATCTATTCCACAAGAAGTTTAAAATTACTTTTATTGAGCTTAGCTATAATAACTCTTGGCTTTGCAGATTAAACCAGATAGGAACCACAACAAGATGAGCTTTTTCTACTTTATTTTAAAGCTGCATTGACAGAATCACACAAATATGAAAGTATAGTCCCCCCCCCACACACACACATCTTCTGTGCAGCTTGAGAAACTAGGGAGGCTCTCCTCTGAGCCTCTTGCCCTGCCTACTATCCAACTGCTGCCAATGCTGTCTCTTATAGCAATAGCACTTAGACTTATATACCGCTTCACAGTGCTTTACAGACCTCTCTAAGCGGTTTACAGAGTCAGCATATTGTTCCCAACAATCTGGGTCCTCATTTTACCCACCTTGGAAGGATGGAAGGCTGAGTCAACCTTGAGCCT
>JANHFK010006951.1:214525-230799 GCA_036250565.1 Sibynophis collaris
TCTATTGTGTGCTTGTGTATTGTTATGGTTGAAGCTGAAGTAGTCATTGACAGGTAGGATGTTGTAGCAGATGATTTATGAGTTCAAAAAAAATGTAAGACAGGGTCTTATTTTCGGGGAAACATGGTAATTCATCCAGAGCTACTTAACTAAGATGGGTAGCTATAGAAATTGAATAAATAAACAAACAAAGAAGCAAACAAATAAATTAAAATATTGGATTGGTTTGAAGTCACATTATTTCAACTAGTTTATACCAATGCTGAATTATAATACCCTCATCCTAAACTAAGCTTTTATCACACTGACACAGGATCATGGGATTTATAGTTAAGTACTTAAGTAGTGATGTTCTGGAAAGTTGACATTTCTTTAAAAAAAAATTAAAATATTGATTAAAATATTGCAATAACAATCAGTATAAGGGGCCCTGATGGCTGAGTGGTTAAAAACACTGGCCATGTCGGCTGGAAAACTGACAGCCCAGGTTCAGACTTGAGTGCCGTGCAACAGGGTGAACTTCCATTACTTGCTCCATCTCCTGCCCACGTAGCAGTTCTAAAGCATGCACATATGAGTAGATAAATAGGTATCACTTTGGTGGGAAGGTAGCAGCATTCCATTGCTTTAGCATATAGACATGCTGGTCACGTGACCACAGAAAGATAATATTGGCTTCCTTGGCTGTGAAACAGAAATGAGCATAGAGTCAAAAACAACTGGACAGGGGAAACCTTTCTCTTTCAGTGCAGAAAATGCTGTTGCGTCAGTTGGTAAAGACAGATATATTTATTAATTTATGAATTGAATATTCTGTTTCCAGGCCCAATTTGGTATTATTTGTAAAATCAATTCCACTCCACTTAACTCTTTGTTTTGTTTTTAAACATAGATCTAAAATTGATGATGTTGATGTATGTATGTATGTATGTATGTATGTATGTATGTTATTGGCTTGGTTAAGATACATGGTTAAAAAAAGAACAGATTTCAATCACGAATGGAAAGTAATAATTGCCACCTTGAATTTTGCTGTCTTTGTTGAATATAAATAAGTTTTTAGGCAAAGTTAATAGGTTGACTTTGCCAGTTGCATTTTATATTTCATCTGGTTCTGTTCTTAACAGCATCAAAATGCTTTCCAACCTTCACAGTTTAGTCATCTGGGAGCTCAGCCAGAGACATTTCTTCATTTACACAGAAAGGTGAATTTTTACTGACACTGCATTGGAGCTGGTTTGATATCCCCAGAGATTATTTATCTGAATAACAAGTTAGCACAGGCATTGCAGTGGAAAAGCGCCTCATACAGTTAGCAGATTTCAAGGGATTATTCACAATTGGGAAAGGCTGCCACTTTGCAAATAGTATAAATGTTTAGGTGCCAAGAATATTTTAAATTTATTCTTCAAGGTAGTAATTGTGTGTTGCTTCATAGCACTTTTTCTAGATAATGGCTGAATCTTCTACTCTTTCATAATGGTTGTTAAATGATGTTCAGCTTTGTATTTTAACTAGCATCTAGTAGGTTACATTAGAAGGTGGAAAAATCCATACTTCATTAGCAGTCTAGTGATACGCCTTAAAAATTATTTTTCCTTACTGTGTGCACAATTGAAAAGTGATCCTCTCCTACATTTGGCCCATTATAATTAAGGATAGCTGCATTGCTTGACATTTTTTCAACTACTATTAATATCAGTGGAGTTAGTGAAATTACATTCTATGATTTAAATGTCTAGATAGTAATTCTTACAATTACTTGCCATTTTTATGCAGAATATATTTCTCCTATATTTTATGCAACATAGCATGGATCAACATCCAGATAATTATGCAAGTAGAAGGTAGCTCTGGGCTTTTATAATTCAAACAAAAGCCCCTAATGCTATCGGGCAAACATCTTCTGAAACCAGGGAGATTTTTAAAAATAATTTTGATACGCATGATGCAAAGTAATATACTGTGAAGTATACTGAAGTCCTTGAATATGCATAAACATGATTATCAAAACTAGGGGCTTTGTTTCTTATTTATGAAATTTATGTACATGGCTTACATACTGAGCTGGAATTAGCTTTGACTGAAGTGATTTCTCTTGAGCTAACTGTCACATGATATAAAAGGCTCTGAAAATTCAGCATCATATTTAAAGGGTTTTAGGAGTTCAAGAGTATGTCTTGAGGTTCTAAAACTGCCAGGCAAATCTCTCATATATATATTTTTTGAAGAAGATAGATGCATTTCTGATATATGTAATATGAGTCAGTTCCAAGAATAAGATCCAAAGCACATTAACATGTTTACATTTACATATTTATTATTGCTGAAGCATAGCTTAGTTTCTCAAATGTTGCGGGCAAAAATTATAAAAACAAAAACTGTTTGAGTTTGCAGCAATCCAACCAGCACACAAGTAAATAATTCAGCAGGATTTATTTACAAAAGAAACTTGTTTATATACAATATTACAAAGCATGATGCATATATACAATACCCATGTAGCAGAAGCCAGAACCAGAACTCAGAATCCAGAGCAACAGTGAAGCCATGCCCAGGCTCCGAGCCGTCTCCCATGGCTCACAACAGATCCTGTTTCTTAGTCACCAAATAGTTCCCATAGGCTGACTTCTTGTTATGGCTATTCCAGCTCATAATTTCTTAGACACTGACAAAAACCATTTAAGATATCTATGTCTGTGTTTATTTGTTAGACCCCTGGATGCCCATTTATGAATAATAATTTAGCATGTCACAGTAACAGTATAAAAAAAACCCATAGTACTCCATTAGCACTCCTAATGCTCTAAACCAACACTTCTCAATTCATAAAACCATAACCATTAAGTTCCATTAGCCTGCAATATTACATTCTAACCACTGCTCTCTGGTGGTTTAGTGTTTAGAATGCAGTATTGCAAGCTAATTCTGCTGACTGCCAGCAGTTTGATTCTCACCGGGTCAAGGTTGACTTAGCCTTCCATCCTTCCAAGGTCGATAAAATGAAGACCGAGATTGTTGGGGGCAATATGATCACTCTGTAAACTGCTTAGAGAAGGCTGTGAACCAGTATATAAGTCTAAGTGCTATTGCTATTACCTAGGGGTAAATCCAGTTTTAAGACCTTCCAGAAGGCTAAAAGGATGAAGGTCTGCTAAATCTCAGAAGACAAACTGTTCTATGGTTTGGGGACTACCACCGAGAAGGCATATTTCCTGGTTCCTGCTAGATGGCAACATTTTGGCATATTTACCATTCAAGAGAGCCACTTCTTGGTGAAGTAGCTTTAAGTAATTGCAAGCAATCTTGTCTTCTCTTATTCTAACAAATAATAGACTGTTGTTGCCATCATATCTAGGAACCAGTAATCAGAATGAAAGTTAGAATGTAGTCCTACTTATGCCTATGCAACAAACAGCAAACATGAATAATCTTTAATGAGCCAGAGTGGACCCATGAAAACTGAGATATTTTCTTGGATTTAGGGGTGTGGTACAAAAGTACTTAAAAATGGAGATATTTGGTCAACCTGGTTCATGAAGATTGCGAAAATAAGAGGATGAATTTGACATATTTTGACATATTTTCTCTCTGAAGTTTTACAAGACCAGACCACATATATATTTTCAAAGCCATTATTTTCACATGAAAAAAATAACCGCCTTCCAATCATGCCAAGAAAGACCTCCCCTGATGCATTCTAGAACATGATTTCAACAGACTTGAAGCAGTTTTCAAATCTAAACTCTTCTTTTATTCAAAGAATCAATTGCCCTGGCTGGCTTCAGATTGGAGGAATTTTGGATCAAACTGGTAGATATGCCTGATGCCATTGTAACCTCTTTCAGTAATATTTGGCCTCATACAGCAAACATTGATTTAAACTCATACAGCAAAGTCCTGATAACTGGTACTGTTCAGAACACACATACACACATAAAAATTAACAGAGGACAGGATAGATGCTTGAAGTGAACTTAGGCGCAAAGAACAGCTGGATCTCTAGCAGCTGCCAAGGTATTTTGGTGCTGACACTGGTCTTATTATCCCTTCTTTCTCATATAATTTTCTAGTTATTTCTCCTCTCTGCAGGCAAGAAATGTATTTTTTAATCTGGAGAGCAAACTAAATGAAAACAATTTACAGATGATCCAAGTCTTTGCTGTGCCAAGATTGCTAAATGAAAACTTGGCAGGAAGAGCTACTTAACACTAGAATTGCAGTCATTGGGAATAGCTGTAAAAAAAAAGTTTTTTAAAAAAGTTATATAAATAATTAGTTGGATTGTTTATTTTTTATTTCTTTACTCAAAATATACTATTATATATTTAATTGAAATTTAATTGAAATTTGAAATGTCTTTAACCCTTTAATTGTATACTTATACAGTCTGTGAAAATCAGCATATTTTAAACAACACCAGGATTGAATGACTCTTTACTGGCATTTTAATGTGTCTTCTGCCTGTGCTTCTAAGTAACTAAGATAATTAAGATATGTAGAGTACTTGTTTCTCTCTGAGCTTAGTTGTTTTCTTGCAGATGTTTCATTGCCAAACTAGGTAACATCATTAGTGCACTCACTTATGACGCTACCTAGTTAGGTAATCATACTTCTGCAAAAAAATAACCAGGCTCAGAGAATACCAAGGACCAGGAGTGGGTTCCATTTACCTTTGCTACTGGTTCGCAACGGGAGTGCACAGGCGGCGTTTCTGCGCATGCGTAGAATGTCTGTGATGACATCCGGGTGGGTGGGCGGAGCCTCCCACCACCGCTACTACCAGTTCTAAGAACCAGAGCGAACCGGTAGGAATCCACTACTGCCAAGGACCCCACAATTCAACCGTGAGTTACAAATATTCTCTTCTATTTAGTGAAATTTCCATTTTGTAGCATACTTTTAAATTACTAGAGTGTGCATTGATGCTAACTGTTGTTCAACTATGATCACCAAGTGCTAAAAACTAGTTTAGGATTTTTGTTCGTGAAAATAGTAACAATATGAAATGTGCATCAGCTAAGGAGAGAGATAACTGTTTTATTTAAAATCTTTAAACCATTTGTAACTTCCAGTAGATGCTTTTCAAAGTCTTAATGTTTGCCTTCCAGCAATTTAACTGAACTTGATTTATGTACTAAGATTTTGCATTTCATTTTTTATTATTAATGTATATTTTTTCTGTATTTATTTATCATTTTTGTAAGGCCACCTAACAAGAAATCTCCTGGCTTTTCTAAGATCATATAATGTTTAATGTAAAAGAAAATAGGGAAAAAACATCAGGGCTTGGTCAAGTAGATTGTCAGAGTTATTCTATCATATTCAGTAGAGCAGATAATACCTTTTTAAAACTTACTTTCACAGTAGTTTTAAGCAATGTCACAGCTTGTTAGTGTAGATCCCTTAATAGACATTAATTGAGGAACATGCAAATTAGCTCTCCGGAGCAGGGTAGAACAATATAAAGAGAAAATGAAGGTGCAAATTTAATTGGTTTAGTTAATAGATGTCTCACAGTGTGTTTTGATTATTTCCCCCATTAGCTGGTTTGCCGTTTGCACCAGTAGGTAGAGATGTGGAAAAATACATTCTAGAAAACAATGAATTAGAAAATGTCTGGAAAATTTCCCTATGCAAATGGATATGGTTCCAATTAACATATTCAACTTAATCTGCATAATCTGCATGAGAATTTGTACTTTAATGTGAAAAAAAATAAAATAACTACCTTATTTAATGAGGTTAGAACATTCCATTCAAAGAAACTGAAGAGTTTGATTTTGGAATACGGGAAACAATATCGTATAATACACAATGAAATAATACATATCACCTGACTCTTCTCCATTTTAGAGCAGTAGCCTTAAAAATAAATATATAACTTTGAAACTTCTGAAATAGTGGAGTATTTCCACAAAAAAATGCTGGTGCTGAAAAAATTTCCAGTCCGCACCTCTGCTTGTAGGAGGTTGGGGAAAACATTACCTTTTGCCACAGTGACATGACAAGACTAACTGTATTTGTTGTGTGGTAGCCTAGTATCTGTTCTGTTTATGGAGATTGTGATTGCCTCTGTCCTAATCCTTTCCTCTTCTACAGCACAATGGTATGCAGTATCACTTGAACATCAGGCCCTTGGGTAGTATAGATTCTGAAACTCGTCAAAGAAATGTTAGATGATCTTTCCATCATACCAGATTACTGGTTGTTGCTGGCTATAATGGCTGAAGGGAACTGCAGCAAACAAGATGTGGGAAGTCAGAGGTTTCCCCTACCTTGATGAATAAAGCTGTGTTCTTAAATCTGTACAGTTCCGGGCATTTTAACCATGATTCATATTTCCCATACTGGGACTTTGAGAAAAGTTATATTTCCAAATATTTTGGAAAATTCGAATTAATTGGAGTGAAAGATTCCTTATTTTCATTGTTTTTATGTGTCGTACAAATGTTTCTTTTTTTCTTTCTTTCGAGATACAATTTCTACCAAGCCACGGGTCACAGTAAATGATATTTTTCAACAAAGATAACAACTGGACTCTCTCTTTGTTCAGGGACCATCCCAGTGGAAAAGTTGGCCTTAAGGATCCTTCAGGAGGAAAGGATTGTACTTGGAGGACTCAGTTTGTTTTTGGGATCACTTGTTTTAATAGTAGTAATTGAAGATGTTTACAGTCAATGAAGTAGACTTCATGTGCCTTTCTCTTCAGAAAGAGTTCCAGTGTTATAAAACATTAGATGTCGGACTCATCCAGTGTTGTTAGTAAGGATATTTTAGTACCTAATTCTTCACCTAGTGACATAGTCAAGAATGCAATGATAATTACTTCATAATCAGAATGATCTATTAACACTTAACAAAGGATGAATATAATAATTCAAAATACACATTTTTGTATAAGATATGCTAACTCTATTTCTAAGAGAAACAAAGGCTAATTATACCTTAACAAATAACAAAGAGAGTAAAAGAGAAGACTATATAACTTCATGGCCCCTCCAACTCTATAATTATACGCTTAATTCTTCCAAAGATTTCAGGTTTATATTGAACCTAATAGTTCGTTTCTATTAATTTTTTAAAATGAAATATTTTTTTAGGCTGTGCCATCCAGCATAGTGAAAAGAAACAATAACCTAATTATTCTCAAACTGTGATCAAATATTTTAAAAATCAGACAGAATTTAAACAAAATGCTGTCTTTATTCCTTCATTGTGGAATACAGTGTTAGTGTTAGCTGGGAAGGTTGCAAATGGCAATCACATGACCCTGGGAAGCTGCAACTATTGTGAATACACATTGATTAGCAAGTACCCAAATCCAACCATGTGCCCATGGTGCAATTTGTTGCAAGTATTAGGACCAGTCATAAGTCACTTTTTTCAATACCATGGTAACTTTGAATGAAGACTACCTGTATGGCAGTTAAGGATAAATTCCTAGTATTTACTAAAAACAAATATTATTCTATTGTAAACATATAATTCTCTCATCTTAACAATGTAACGTAATATTTACAGCCAGTACATTTTCATTGAGCATTATAAAATTTAACACAGAGGTAATGCTTTATTGTTGCTGGTTTTGTTGACCTTTTACGTCTTGTGTTGGTGACATATTGGTCCTCTCTCTGTCCAGTGATATGGTACTTTAATGCTAGGATGGAATGGGTCAGATAATGAAAGTCTCTGGTACATTAACTTTCAATTTCATGAATGTCTGAATACAGTCTGGAAGATAAATAACAGGCATTTTCTTCCTTGTACACATTAACATTTTATAAGCTAGTTATATTCTCTGTTGTATTACTTAACAGCGGGCTGTATGTTATGATTGCAAAATGAAAATGTACATCTTTGACAAGGATGATTGCATAATAGCTTGTAACTTCTAAGAAAGATTGTCAGAAACTGAGCTTACTGAGTAAAATGTTCCAAATGCACACCTCATTTTGCCTAATGTAAGTGAAGATTAGTCTTGCCTTTTGATGTTTGAGGCTTTGGCTGGCCTAATAGACCGAATGGTTATGGCAACATTCCCTATATAGTAGCAACTGAATGATAAATATAAAAAAATTATTAGAACAAGAAAATAGTAGTTGGACTACCTCCTTGTCCTAATTAGTTGGGAGAAGCAAAAAAAATAGTGAAGAAAGATAAAAAAACTGTAGTCTTTCAATACCACTTTTATGGCTTAATAACAACTTCATATTTTCTTGATACCTGTTGGAAATGATCCCACACAAAAAACTTGGATTGGTAAGAAAAGAAGTTTATTTATCCAAAACAAAATAAAAAAGCAGTTTGCAAAGTGTGGCGTAGTCTCAGCTAGAAGATGAACAATTTATTAGGATCATCCCCTCCCCCCCCCACACATATATATTTAGAGAGCACAAAACTAAGGAAGATTGTGTTAGATGTCTGTTTTCAGTTGGGGTATGTAGGAAACAATGAAATTCAAAAATAAAATTCTTTGTATTGTCAACCATTAGGAAGTAGTCATGCTAAAACAGCACATGGCTAGGAAATTTGGATGATAATAGCATGTAAAGCAAACAAGGGCGGGAAGGGGGTTAATGTATTCTTAATAGGCGCCTCGGATTAGTTGTAACCCCGGAGGACCTATCCAATGGAACCGAAGGGGAGGGAATAGGGTGTTGGATAGGGTGTATAAAATGTCTTGCTTTTGAATTCAGGGGTGTGGCTTTTGGATTAGAATTTCCTGTTGAATCTTCTAGCTGAGACTATGTCACACTTTGCAAACTGCACACCAGCTCTTCTTTTTCTTGCTGTAATGAATTGCACTGTTGACCCTCCTACATTTTATTCCTTGAGCCGCCTCTCTCCCTTCTCCAAATTCATAAGCTCATAGTGGGTGTCCAAATCATAAATCCTTTCTCCTTTTTTTAAATAGAGTTAATAGGATGGATAATTTATAGCTCCTCTGATCTTCTCTCCTTTCCTATTTCTTTATTACATCTCCATTCTCTAACATACCTTCTTATTATTTATTATTTCCTCTATGGAAATGGGTCACCAACTAATCCTACAGTTCCTTTCACATTCTGTCTTGGGTATTTTGATAGGTAGCTATTGAAATAATAGAATTCTGGAGTTGGAAGAGACTATAGATATCATCCAGTGCAATCCAGTGTAATGGTACAGAAAACCAGTTAAACCACCATTGAGAGATATCTGTTCGGTCTCTTCTTAACAACCTGCAGAGATTAAAAACTTTTAATCTTTGAAGGTAAATTGTTCCACTACTGTACAGATATTATTGTCAGGAATTTTCTTCTTACGTTTAAGTGAAATCTGTGTAGTTGCGACACGTATCCAATATTCTCATCCTTGTTTCTATGGCAATGGATAAGACTTTCTGTCCATCTTTCCTGTAGCAGGCAGCCTTCTATGCATCTGAACACTGATATCATGTCTCCTCAGTCTTCTTTTCTTCTTCTGAACTGAACATCTCAGGTTCCTTCAGCCTGATCTCCACTCTTTTTAGTACTTTTGTTGCCCACTTCTGGACCTGTTCTATCTTGTCACTATTCATCTAGAAATCTGATGTGCAGAATTGCACATTATACTTCAGGTGTACTCTCACAGAGTGCAGAGAAGAGGGGAATCAGAGATCTTTATGTGTTTAGTGTTGAGCTTCTTGTAATTCTTTTAGTGATTGTCTCTCAGACTTCTGACTCATTTTCAGTTTGTTGCATGAGGATACCCAAGTCTTCATGTAGCGTCTTTTGAACCATGAATTCCCTGTGTTGTGTACATTTTTCTTCCTAAATGTAATGCATCTGCTATTTAACTCATCAGTTAGGGATACCTGATTTGGCAGCAAAGCATGTGAGAAGAATCTAGAAGATCTAGGAAACAGACAGCCAAATGTGTATATAGTGAATACAATAGGGGGAAAAAAGCCAATGCAAACTTGGATTATATTAATTGAATAATTATATCCAGATTGTAGGGCTTAGTTGGTCTTTATTTTGGTCAGAAACGCCAGTATAGATATATGCAATTAGGAGTTGTCTTCTTTTCAGATGTTTGAACTGCCTGGTTCAGCCTACTAACCAGATGTGACCAGCTTATACTTTTTAGATCAGCCATATTCAGATGATTCTGCACTTAAAATCATATTGATAAAACTGTGATTTTTTAAAAAAAACTAAGTTACATAGGAACATTTTGGAACTGATAAACAATTGTTGATAACCATTAGAGGAATAAATTTTGACTGAGAATTTTCAATATGGAGTTAAAACAGTCGTGAAATCCTGCCGGTTCTGTCCAGCTTGCGCATGGCAGTAGCGTCATCGCTGTGTGGTGGCGCTCACTTGCCTGGACATCGTTACTTCCTGGTTACTTAATGGCACGTTACTTAATGGCACACACACACTTCTGAACCGGTAGGGAAGGTAAGTAGATTTCACCCCTGAGTTAAAATGTTGCTCAGTAGAGCATTAGAAACATTTATTTCTCAGGATCTTTTGTTACAGTCTTAAATTGGTAAGAACATAAGCTCTTGTTCAGCATTAGCTTTAGATATGAGGCTTTCTACAACTAGTCACTACCCGCTCTCCATTACAGATAGTCCTTGACTTATGACTGGCCATTTTCTGAAGTTATAATGGCTCTCCCTAAGGCTGCTTACAATCTGGAATGAAAGTTCTGATGACTGCCATCACCCTCATAGTCACTAGATTGCATTTTGGATGTTTAGCAACCAAGTGCAGTTACAGCGTCCCATGGCCAAACGATTTATGACTTTTTTGTAGAAAACCAGTCCATTACTGACAATGGATTCACTTAATGACTTCTGTATTTACTTAACGGCCACAGTGGTTCACTTAATGACCTTCCAAAAAGTTATAAAATTGGCCACCCTCACATGTGACCTGCTTAGCAACTGGCATGACTTACAACTGTAATTCCAGGCTCAGTTATAGTCATAAGGCAAGGACAGTAAATTTTGTGAATAGAAAATATACCCTCGAACATCACAGCATCTGTTGAACAATACTGCAACAAACCATGTTCCTAGAAGAATGTAACCAACAACATATTTTATGTTCCAAAGTGAGACAATTGACTTTTCTGAACTATATGACCCACTTTCAGATACCAAAGTCTTTACTTGTCTCTTTTGTGTTGTAAGGTTAGGTTGCTTCCATGTCTATAGTTTCTGTAAACCCTTGTTTTGACCTGTAGCTTTTGGATGGACTGCCAAGGTTTAACTTCAATAAATAAAAATTATATCTGTGATACCTTACCACTATCCAAGGGCTTTGGTATACAAGAACAGATCTTGCAGTTCCCTGAAGATGGGCTCCAGATGAGTCTGAATGCTTGTAAAAGTAAATATCTGGTCCTAGTGACCGACCCAGATTCGATCTTGCAAGATCTTGCTTTTGTTCTGGTTTGGATTTTACTGTTTCCTGATGAGGTTTAATTCACTGATCTAAATTCTACCATTGCCTCTCTGATATTGAAGGATATCCAGCGGAGTTTAAGGTAGATACCATAACAGAACAAAAAGTGTTGCAATTCTTTCTTAGATTTAGAAATGCTCTCTAATTTGAAGTATCTTAAAATAAAAGAACAATTGAATCCTCAGCATAGAAATGGGGTGATTTTTAGCTATACTTTGCTAACTGCTGGGCTGCAATATCATCTTTCTTACATTCCTGATTCTTTCTCCAGATTAGATGACAAAAATGATCAAGTGTTAGAAATCTTTCACAGATGAAACCTGTCAACCAGCACAAGGTTGCAGCTGTGCTACTGTAATTGTTTATATCCTAGTGATGATTTTTATTGTATTTCCTCCTAGTGAAGTACATGTGTTGTATCTTGAATAAGACAATCAAACTTTAGTCCCATGACTAAATTGGGATAAAACCATAGCTGATTTTGTCTGGATCCAGCCTTTGATTTCTTCTTCTGTAAAGAAGCAGATAGTCTCAACATTTATTAAATGCATAATCTTCCCATTTACCTACTAAGCTTCCAGGAAAATATGCCTTTAAAGCTATAGGTTAAAATCTGTTATTAAAACAGGGAGGGGAAATAGAATATCATATGCAGAATAAAACTTGAGTGAATAATTAAAATGAAAGAATTTTGAATTCATTAGAATTACTCAGTTTTGCAAATAATTTCTTGATGTGCACCAGCATAAAGTATATTTAAAATATGCTATACCAGTATATGTGCACATACAATAAAAGGTAATAATAAAAGTTATACTATTTGAGTGGTTTATGTTACTGTGCTCTCCTTGCTTCAGATTCTTTCTTTATTGATTTTCTGTTTTTAAATATTAAGCTGCCCAGAGTCATTCTGGAATCAAGGGGACTCCAACTCTAATAAATAAATGATAAAAAAGGGAATGCAGAGATGAAAAAGGTACAATACATTCAGAAGTCATTATTTTCCCTCTTTCATACTAACATTATTGTATATTTAGAGTAGTATTTCTATTTAGGAACACACTAGATTTGATTTCTTACATTGATGTCTCCTATTGCTGTTATTTACAATAATTACTCTCAGATGCCAAGTTATGTTCTACAGTAACATCTGATCAGTGGTGGGATTCACTGGTTGTAACAACTGGTTCATTTCACGCATCCTCCAGAGGCCAGAAATGGGCCCGTTTCCGGACTTCCGGTACTTCTGGTAGGCCCATTTTTTGCCCTTCCCAAAGTCCAGAGGCTTTCCTGGATCCTCCAGGAGGGGGAAAATGGCCTGCCATTTTTCGGAGGCCCTCCAGAGGCCAGAAATGGCCCTTTTCTGTACTTCCCACACTTCTGGTAGGCCCTTTTTTCCTCTGGAGGCTTTCCTAGATCCTCTGGGAGGGCAAAAACGGCCTCTCCCGGGCATAGGCCCATTTCTGGACTTCTGGTAGGCCCATTTTTCACCCTCCCAGAGCCTCCGCATGGGCCCTGCACTTACCTAGCATCAAAAATGGGCCACGTGGAGATTCCTGGGAGGGGCGGGGTCAGTCAGTCCTTGGAACAAGCAGTTCACCGAACCAGATTAAAATTAACTTCCAATTCGCCCGAACTGGTGTGAACCAGTAGAATCCCACCCCTGCTTCTATTGTGTTTTAAAAACATAGATAAAAAATTAAATAAATAAAAAATAATCCACACGTGTGTGCACATACTATACACTCTTTTATTTTCTCAAAGTTATTCTCAAGGTTTTTCTTTTCTCTGTTATTTTGTTAAACTACAATTGTTAAATTATGACTAAAGTAAGTGATTTTTGTAATTGTAGTTGTTATTTAATTTATATTTTTGTTTTCTTTCTCAGGACCAATTATTGTTTTTTCTTTGTGTAGATTTTCTTCATAATCTGAATAGATTTATTGTTTTTGAGTGGATTAGAAATAATGTTAGATAATAATTAATTTATTATTAAATATAATATGGAACATTATGTGATATGTATATAATTGATATTTTAAATTCTGGGGGTTCCTGTAAGACCACTAGATATTTAAAAAAACATTGAAACTGCATTTGAAGGACAAAACAATTTTGTTTGAAAATGTTGCTTTTTAACACTGAAGTAACTGTTTCTTAAAATTGAATGTAACTACATACTATAGTCATCAAAATGCTATCATTTTTGCTAATGGGAAAATAAAAATACATTAGTTATAGTTCTATTATAGGAGCAACATTTATTAAAAGAAAACCCTCTGGATGCAATGTGATTAGCATGAGATTGATGAATCTGAATGAATAGATTGGTTAATATGCTGGGAATTTGGCCAAAGTTCAGCATCAAGCTAGAAATTGGAGTTGATTTCTTATTATTGGGAGGTCTTTCATAGTACATCTTGAAATCAATCCAAGATGTATGTGTTGCCTTCCAAAGATTTTTTCAGGGTTTTTTTTAAGCCCCCAAATTGCAAACCTCAAAAGACAAGTATTAAATGAGATTTTTCAAGAAGATGGCCAGAAATACACATGTAACAAGGTTATTCACTTCAGGAATCATCTTATGATAGTAGTCATGAGTCAGTCTGCTGTGCATCATCGAAACTAATTATATGTCAGATTTTTAGTTCACATTTTTAGCATTATTTATGATTGTATAAGAGAATGCCTAATATTCCAAGGGTGGAGGGAATCTAATTTCATTAGTTCTTTTGACTTTTGTATGTTCCAGAAATGCAATATCTAATAAAGATATAGTTATTGGAGGTTACAATTATATGATTAATCTGAATGTTATATAGTTAATCTGATTATTGTTAGTTGTTTCTGCTGAAAAAAAGAATGAAGGAAATCTATTAATCCATGCGGGACACACACACACACACACACACACACACACACACACACACACACACACATCTGCCTGCCATCCTGTTTGCCCGCAAGAAAAATCAACACGATCCAACTGGTTGTAAACTGACATCTGCCATGATGTCATCTCAGTTTTTCTATCTCAATTCTATTTCTATATGTGTAAAATAAGAATTTGCACAAATGGAATAATATTTACATGATAAAAGCAGACAGTATTGAAATTGGAAGAGATAGGAATATTTGTTTAATCTATTTGTATCAGAGTATATAGACTCCAGTTCTGTCTGAAGTACAGTCCTGACAGCCAACAATGAACAAAAGCAATAATGGAAGGGAATAATCTTTCTTTGTTGTCATAATTACTAGAGTCCTTAAGGTAGTCCCTAGCTGCTCCTCTGTCTCCAGCTCACACTATATAAGGCAGTGATGGCTAACCTTTTTGCCATTGTGTGCCCAAAGAAGGGGGGTCGCACGTGCATGCCCACACCCATAATTCAATGCGCTCCACCCCCCATGCATGCGCACGTGACCCCCACGCTCCCCCCACTTTTAGCACATGATGGCAAGGTGGGGCCAATAGCCCCGTTTTTCACCCCCACCCCCAGGCTCCAGATCTTTCTAGGAATCTGGGGGGCGAAAACAACCTTCTCAATCCCCTCGGAGACCCTCTGAAGGCCAGAAACCACCTGTTTGCTGACTTCCGTTTTTCTCCCAAGAGGCGCAAAAATCAGAGGCTGCAGCTGAGCTGGGCCAACGCTCGCATGCCCACCAATATGGCCTGTAGCACGCATGGCATAGGTTCGTCATCACAGATATAAGGCATCTGAGAAGAATCCATGGTGACCTTCCCTAATCTAAGACCCTCAAAAAGCATAATTCTGGGCTTTATTTGCAATCCCAAAATATTTTGAGTTTTTGGAAATTGGGAAAGATGCTCTATGGGAGTTATTTGTATCAAAGATTTTGGTCATCTGTTCCTCCCAGGGAGTCATCAGATGCTAGCTGAATCACCAGTCATAATTGACAGTATCTTTTAAAGCAGTGTTTTTCAAACTTGGCAATTTTAAGATGTGTGGACCTCAACTTCAGAATTCCCCAGCCAGCATGTGAGCTGTAGTCTTCACATTTTAAAGTTGCCAAGTTTGAAAAAACACAGTTTTAAACTGATTCTTAAACCAAAATGCTTCTATATAATGGGAACAATCTTTAAAAAATTTAAAAGTGTTGGACCATAATATGGGACAATCTTAAATAGTTAGGTGAATAATCAGGCAAGCCACTAGTGGGTTTTAACACTTCAGTTTTTAAACAGAAATATTGTGTGCTCTTGTCTGTAATTAGTTCCAGTTAGCCTATATTCTTCATAGTGGATAAAAACTTTTTGTTTTTCTTCTTACTACTTGCACCATTGTCTTGCCCCCACTCTAATGGGTCACCTGTGTTATTGAGAATTTTAAATATATATTAATTTTTGTCCTTCACATTTCATTTTGTCCCTACTTTGGCATTTTCTTTTATGATTCTAGTCACTATTTCTTCAATATTAGTGTAACTCATGTCCCATGGTGAGTTGTCCTGCTATGATTTGGCCATTGTGAGTTGTCCCGCAGCAAGTTAGCCACACGAGTTGTCATAAACCTCATAGAAATGAGGGGAGATCTTATCTGGAGTTGACTTCTCACATTTGCTACTTGTTAGGAGTAGCCCAGTAGTGGGATTCAAATTTTTTTACTACGGCTTCTGTGGCCGTGGCTTGGTGGGCATGGCAGGGGAAGGATACCGTAAATTCTCCATTCCCTCTCCACTCCAGGGGAAGGTTACTGCAAAATCCCCATTTCCTCCCGATCAGCTGGGAATAGATGGGGCGGGGCCAGTCAGAGGTGGTATTTACCGGTTCTCTGAACTACTCAAAATTTCCGCTACCGGTTCTCCAGAACT
>JANHFK010006951.1:243328-255715 GCA_036250565.1 Sibynophis collaris
CAGTTCTCTGAACCGGTAGCACTGGCGGCAGGAGGCTCCGCCCACTCGCCGGGACATCATTACGTCCCTTTTTTAACCAACTGTGCAGGGGCAGAAGAGGCGCACGCACAGCATGCGCGCACCCCCCGCATGGGAGGACACCCAAACCAGTAGCGAAAGTAAGTAGATTTCACCGCTGAGGTATATACCACAATGCCCACTGTGTTTGTAATATAGGCAACAAGCCGTGGCACAGTGCTCAATTGCAGGAAAAGCACAAATTCATGCTACAGTTTTTGAATAAGTCCTGGCACTTGGGCAATGTAAGTTCAAAAAATTAAAACTGTGTAGTTATGTGCTAGTGCTTAGATGCATAATTCAAATTGCCCAAGGGGAAAAAACACAGAGTCTGCTAGCAATATTCTACTTGTAGAAATATTGCAAAGTAGAGCCTATATCTTAAAAACTGCTCCCATCAATAAGAGTTATAACACTACAAGACCCATAAATTATAGGTTGCAACCATTCATTTAGTGACCACTTGAAGTTACAATTACACTGAAAAAAATAACTTATGACTGGTCCTCACACTTACGACCATCACAGCATCCTCACAGATAAATTATTCATTTCAAAAAATGGTATCAGAAATCAATAATGCACAAAAAAGTTTACAAATCACAAACTGTAATTTCTGATATTATTACCCTGGATAAAGCTTATTTCCAAATATACCTTGCTTAGTGTCTGAATAGTAGAAATAAATTTGATTTTATTCTTGGATTCATTAATCAGCTATTCTTTCCAGAAGTAATTGAATAGAATGGAAAGATGTCAAGTTGAAAACTCAAAAATAAAAATCTAGATAATAAGTCATGCTGTTGTTTTAAGCATAGACAACATGTTTAAATAAATTATTTCTGCATTATGAAATTATATGGTCTAGGACAGTGATGGCTAATGGTTTTGCTGTCACGTGTCAAAAGTGGGGGAAGCACGGGGGGGTTGCGTGCGCACGTGCCCACACCCATAATTCAATGCCTCCCTCTGCATGCACACACAGCCCTTCTGTGCTCCCCCCACGTTTGGCACGCATTGGCACAGTGGGCTTTATAGGCCCGTTTTTCATCCTCCCCAGGCTCCAGAGTCTTTCTAGGAGTCCTGGGAGGGTGAAAACGGCCTTTTCCACCTCTCCAGAGGCCAGAAACAGCCCATTTCCCGATTTCTGATGGACCTGGGAAGCCCGAAAATCAGCTGGCCAGTGCACACATTCGCGCTGGAGCTGAGTTAGGGCAACGCTCATGTGCCCACAGATATGGTTCCGTGTGGCACCCGTGGCACCCGTGCCATAGGTTCGCCATCACTGGTCTAGGAGCTGTGTGGTCGGACCTGAGTGATGTTTAAATCTGAATAATTAAATGAATAAATAAATCTTAATTTTTCTTTCAAAAGAGTCAAAGTTCTTTTATTATTGTCTTGCATGTGTTTCTTTAGGCATATCATACTGTGCAAAAATCCACACATGATTAGAATTTCTGAATAGGTTTTCTCAAATAATCAGCCAGCTTTGATGTCTAAGGTGGAACTGGAACTCAAAGGTTTCTGTTTTTTTCTAGCCTGGTGACATAACACCAAAATGGCTCTACAAAAATGTGGTAGTATAGTATTTGCTTTATTATTAACCTTGAATTATTCTTTATGGTTCCATAGATTGGTGCCTGCTGACTGAAGACATGTGTCTGTAGTATTTTAGAGGCCAACAAATAGCATTTTGACTAAAAGGGAATAACGGTTTAAATTCCACAAACAAAACAAACAAACAAACAAAAAGCAGTGAAATGCCTTTCGCTTAGTGATATAAAAGCAGTAAATCATTATAATAGGCACTGTTTTTAGTGTTTGATAACAATTCACCATGGATATTTTGAAGGAAATCTCATTGACCATGATGTAACTTTGCATTCCTCATAGGAATAAAGATTGTTTTGAATAAAACAAACATTTGCGGATCTCATTTATTTTTCTTTTTGTGTGTGTGTGTGTGTGTGTGCCTATGTGTTTTGTTTTGATTTTTTCTTTAACGATTTAGTTTATTCATTGTTAAAAAAAAGAAAAGAAATGTTAAACACTTCTGTGATAATTTGTCTGTTCCCCTACTTCCATTTTTCTGTGGGCTCCAGGCAGTTCTTCAGAATGGTGATTAAATGTCAAGATTCTATTCCAATTTTTTAAAGTCTCCATTATATCTTCAATCCCACATTAGTTGTATTCCACATCAGTGCTTCCTTCATTTGAGGCACTGAAATTGATTTTCCCCATCTGGGATTGTGAAACTCAGTATTTATCTTAAACAAACACCTGCAAGTTGTATCACAAACCCAGCAGTAGAGATTGTGAAGGCAGATGCTTTGGGACTTCAGGAGTTCTGCTGTCAGCAGGAACAGTATGTGCAGTATCCTTTGATCCATATGTTGCCTTCAGGAGGCCAAATATTTATTGTGTACTGAGCTGTGAGGCACTGCACACCTTTTATAAGGAGTGTACAACTGCTAGAGCCAGATTATCCCTCTTCCTGAAAGTCAACAAATGACTCACATGAGACTGTAAGTCAAAGAAACTCATGTATAAACGTATAGCCTTCTGAAATGGCTTTTGTACTCCAAAAACAAGATACAAGATCGTTGTTTTAGCTGACCTCTCTCTCTGTGAATGATTGCAGAGTTCAGGATACTTGTTCTAGCTGATGTTATATAGCTATATGAATAAAATAAATAGGTTTACAGTTGACTTCACTTTTTCTTATTAAAAAATGCTTACGTTGCCTTCACTGACTGGTTCTATATTTAATGACTGAGATTATGTCAGAGATTTTTTTCTTTAAAAATAATTTTGAAATCCATTATGACAGCGCTAGGTTTTTCTTCTCAAATATTGGTGTGGATTCCAAACTACACATATGTACAAATCGTACTTGTATAGTCATCAAACCTTTGAAGATGCATATTGGTATTAGAATAACTAGTCAGTTGTTTTGTAAATCAACAGAAACAGCACCTTTGTGTTAATTATGGAAGATCTCCTCATCTATTATGGCAAAGCTCCATTGGATGATTTGGGACAGAGGTATTTCTTCTTAGTGCAACCTATTCCTTATCATGTGGGGAAAACGAAGAAGAAATACTGTGCACATTACCTTAATTCCCAAAAGGAAAACAGAATATAAACCTCACAGGCATCATATAGATGGGCTGTCCTCTGGTTATTTTAGGACTACAGATCTCTGAATTTCTAGGCAGCATATCTTCATTGGGGAAAGTGTGATGTAGACTACCGTATCATGTCCATATTTGCTTTCTTGCCATATAGACCCTTTGCTTTATTTCTTCCACATCTATTATATGCTGCATTAGCTTTTTAAAATCTTAAAGAGCACAGGAGAGATAAGGTGGCAAGCTTCCAAATCTGCCACATTTCTATCTTTCTTCAGTGCTGTGAATACTTGAGTAGCAACAGCTAGATCCAGTCCTAAATCAGATTAGTTGTAAATGCTACTTGTTAATTTGGGTTTTTTATGAATTTGAAAGTAACGCCTCCTCTATTATGAAATGGCAGTACCCCCAAATTAGGAACAAATAGCAATAAGCATAATTAAATAAACACATAATTGTAACTTACTGGTATTCCAAATTCTTCACAGTAGTTTCAGGGAAGAGAGGACAACACCTCATGCCTTTATATAGGAAGGTCTGAAAAATCCTACTTACACAGTACAAAACCTCTGAGGTTGGTGGATGCAATACTGATACTGTAATCCTAACAATCTCTCCACACTGTCTTTTATGCTTATTATTTTCTGAACAGGTAAAATGACTTTCCTATAATTTGTGAAAAAGAAGGGAAAGCATTAAAGATAGAAGCCATAATCATCCGTCTCTTAAGTATACTTTTTGTGCTTTTGTATACATAAGGGACTGAGATGATTATGATTACTATCCTTAATGCTGCCCCTCCCCACAACCTATCATTATTTCAAATAATGCAGAAAAAACATGCAAGCTGATCCAGCCAAATGTTAGTAATATCAGCGTAGTTGTCATAAGAATGGCTACAATACAATGCTCATTTCAGACTTGCAGTATTGGCTGACATAATTTTTGGTGCTAATTTAAATTTAATTTTTTGTTTAATTTTTAAAATTCTAAAATTAATTTTAGGTTGTCATCCTTCCTTCCCATATCCTAATGGATCCACTTAGTCATTGAAGCTATCCTGGATCACTTTTGAGTTACAAAGTTCTAACCCTTAGCCAGTCCTAAGCGATAGAAGATTTATAAAAGAATCATATTACTTATTGCCCCTTTGTCATCATTTATCAGTCTCCTAGACTCTTGCTAAAATCATTTCATTGTTTTGGAATACTATGAATAGGCCTGAATTACACATTACTTTTAAATGACTAAAAAAAATATGATATTGGAATTTTCTGTATTTTGGTTATCTGTCCCAATGAGAGATTAGATCATTCCAAAATTACAAACTCCAAATGAAGAAACAAAATTGTCAGTATCATGACTCAATCCTACACTCCCAAACAGTTCTAATTATGAACCAGATAAATACAAGGAATATAGCAACTTTAACAGAAATTGCAATAAAACTTAAAAATTGGCAGAATGGAATGCTTCGACATTCACATCTTATGAGATTTTGAAATAAGTACGTTTCTTTAATTGTGAAGTCTGAAGTTGTTATCACAATTTTCCAAAATTCAATTTCACAAAAGCAAAAGTGACGTCTCTATATTTCTTTCCTTGTACTCTCATGTATTCCTCTACTGTATTGCAAAAGCTAATAGATAATAAAAAAATAATAAGAAAAAAAGTAGATCCTTATTAATGCCAGCATGTACATTTGTTTTATTAATTCTAATTACAACAAATAATGTCAGGAAAGGCTAAAAAAAAATGTTAAAAAAAAACCCACCACACCTTGCAGCTGCATTAAGGAAATATTTTTTTATTGTCTGACATTATTTGTACGTGTGTCACAGAGAAGCATAAATATAAAATTGAACAAGCAAGAATCTCAAAAGCATATGTAAGGTATTTTGACAATTAGAAAAGGCTAAATATTTTACTTGCTATATCATTGCAAGACATAAAACATTGCACGTACTCTTAAATCAACAGATACACGGCTATATAATTCTTTCTCAGGAAATGGCCTGGAAGAAATCAGGCCATTTTAAATCCTTCTGCCTCCAATGTTACACACACAGCAGTTCTCTGCTGCAGTGTTGTCCATACACATTAAGACACAATATTTTACATTAGCCTGTGATTGGTGTTTCCTTGACTGAAATTCCAGCTCACCCAATGTCATTCAACACTGAACAGATGCTTCCATGCACAGTACTCTGGTTACTCCATGCTCTGCATTTATGTTTCCCATTGTACCATCTATTTATTTATTAGAAACAGTGGATTAGCAAGTTGACTGACTGATCTGTTGACCATTAGGTGGTGGTAGAGAATTGGGGAGGTTATCTCTTGGCTGCCATCTGAACGTATGCAGTTGAGATGCAGCTAGTGAGTAAGTGCAGCTGAAGAACTGGAATTTAAGAATATGGTTTAGCTGTGGGGATCACTGTGTGAGCTAGAATCTACCCTAAGAACATAATGTGAAGGGAAGAAGTTAGAAGCATCTGCCACTGAGAAGGACATTCCCAAAAGGGGAAAAGAAGTAGAACAGCTAATTCCTTTCAACTACGTTTTCAACTACATCAGTTAAAACTGGGATCAGCTAGTCAGTTTCAGAGCTTTGTGTTCTCTGGGTCAACCAGCCAACCAACCTTGCCTGGGAAAAAAAAGTGTTTATGTGGGGGGGGGGGAATGCCTGCAAAAGTTTTCTTATAGCCAAACGAGCATTGAGATGAAGTAAAGAGGTCAGGAGCCTAATTGGTGGCATTGTTCCCACAGGAAACTGGTTGTCAGTCTTCCCAGGTAGACCAGTCAGGAAATGGAACCAAATGAGTTATTTCTATTTTAATGTAAGGCTACGTTAACAGAATCTTGCAAGTCTGAATGTACAGATCTCCTGCCATTTCCTTTACAGCCTGAGAATTTGAGTGAGGGAGTCCCTCCTGAGCCCCTTTTGTTTGCTCCTTATGTAACTGCAAGCTATGCCCTCTCTTAGCTAATGGTTCCTTAGTAGCATCTCTTCCCTGCCTTATTTCCTAAAGTGATTCCCACATACCATTACACCCATAGAAAGACAGCTGTAAGATTGCCAGCATAATGCCTTCCAGTTTCTCAGATGCTCATCAAAACAACCTACATTGCCTGCCTACCACTCTACTTTTCCTGCATACTGTTTTCAGATGGGTTATTGGAAAAACACCACTTCCATAGTGCAACTCCTTAAGCCTTATGTACTGTGACGCAGGCAGAGAGATGCAGATTTATGACTGAGACAGAGTTAGTGGGCTGCTTTCAGTGTAGCATTTTAGTAGCCTTTTGTATGGAAGCTCAAGATGGCCTATGTAGCCCTCCTTCATCCTATTTCATTCACAAGGTTCACGCATAATGATAAGCCAGTCTGTGGTTTATTTTTATTTGGCTTAATGTATGTGTGAGTGTGAGGCCACTCTAAGAAAGGAACCATAGTTTACAAACCACAGTGGATGGATTTGCGCATCATTCTGTGCCAGAAACCAACAAACCATATTGAAACCAGACCAGTGAATTTACTAAATATCTTTAAAAGATTTAAAAGAGTATGGCCTTCCTTCCTTCCTTCCTTCCTTCCTTCCTTCCTTCCTTCCTTCCTTCCTTCCTTTCTTTTTCCATTAAATTCCATTTGCTGAGGGGATAAAACAATTACTTAAGGACAATTTTTTTGATTGCTGTCTCTGCTGCCCCAGAGGACCTTCAATAGGACATATTCAGGCTTTCCTGTTTCTTTGTGTCTCACAAATGTATTCTTGTCAGGGCTTCCATGTTGTGACTCCATAGAATGAAAAATGAGGATGAGAACGGGAAAAGAATCTATTGCTGGAACATGTTTACTAAAACAAAGAGAGACATTTCCAGCAATGAAAGAAGGGCATTTCGAGAAAGAAGAGCAAGTCAAAGTATAAAGCTGTATACGGCTGTTTCTTATTTATACCAAATGTTATTCTGCTGCTATAAATAGGACTATAGAGAAGTCATGTATTACCATTTAAAAAAAACCTTCCCATCGGTGAAAGAAAATAAGGAATTTAAATAGAGGGCAAGAATAGGGTGAAAACCTGAACAGTGAAACCAGGAGAGGCTGGAGAACAGGGTGGGATTGATTTGACCTCGAACACATTACACAATCAAGTTTAACAGAAGGCTGTTACAGTTTTACAACAGTCAATCTGTGTAGTTACCTGTGGTTACTCTCCAGTGCATACTCAACTGGTAGGAAATTGTACAGAAGTTTGTAAGGTTTGCTTCAGAATATGGCTTTAAGCACTTAACAACTAAACAATAAACACAAGAATTTATTTGTTCAGTGAAAACTTGTTAGCATGAGGTATCTGCCCTAGGACTTTTCAATCACACAGTTCTTTAAGCATGATATATATCTGTCACAATATTTTTATGGTCTACATTTTCAAGAATTAGTAAGAGTGCATGTGTGTGTGCACATGGGCGTGCAATATTTTCTTATAAGGTATTGTGTTCAATAAAAGAAAAGAGGTTCAAACATTGACATAATTATAATAGATGTATGGAAACTGAGATTCTAATTAATATGATTACCTCCCACTGATTTCTATGAATTTGCAAATGTGCCTAAATTTGAATTCAGTCTTCTTTGACTTTATTGTCTGTATTGCAAATTATTTTGAACGTCGTCCTGTAGTCTGAAAAATAGCTTCATAACAGTATAAGTATTAATTCAATTGAACTATACATTCATGATGATGGACAAATGACATCTATATTTTATAAAGGCAAACATAGTTTAATCTGCAGTGAATGATGCAACCAAGCCTGAAATCCTTAACTGCATTATTGTAGTTTCTATTGTTGATAACTTCTCTAGCAGGATTAACAACTATAACAGCAACCACAACAACAAAGTTATATAAATTTACAGAATGGGTATTGTGAATACATTTTGAACTCTTTTTAGTCCATAAGAATTGGAAGATGAAATGGTGGCAGCAAAAATGTTGTCATCATTTTTGTTCATATTTTTTCACTGCTAATCAAATTTTTGATGGCATTCTAATAATCTTAATGCTGGCTGGTTTTTAAACAAGTAAAATAAAGAATACAGTCCGTTTGCCATAGTAAATGAACTATAGTTTAATAAACTCCGAATTCTCAGCGCAGTCATGTTTCCATCTTTTTTTTTGGTACAGTTTTGGATAAAAGTAGAACATTTATTGTTTGGATCTCATAAAAATTGCCTATGCCTTATTTGCATTCCTGTTTGAAAACTATAATGTGTTCTATGTAGGCATACTATTATGGAATGCTTAAAAGCTTTAATTGGTTTACACTTGGTGGTAGCCAGACTGATAGCCAAGGAAATATTAACTTTCTAGGCACAATTCAAGGTGTTGAATCTGACCTTTAAAAGCTTAAATGTCTTGAGATATCACCAGCAAAATGGATTGCTTATCTTGATATGAACCTGGACACACATTAAGATCAACAAGAAAAGCTTTCCTAGCTCTGTTTGTCAGGCACACAGGAAAGCTATGGAATATGCTCAGCCTGTGCTCTCTTATTTTTAGCCAGATATTTTCACTTTGGATTTATAGTTGATATTAGCTGCTTCAATTGGATTTTAACCTTTTTTTAACTGCTTTGAATGGCCTCTGAACAGAAACGTAGGAAACAAATTAAATGATTGAATGATGATTATAGTCCCAAATTGTATCCCTATCCATCTCTTTAGTCTCTTTATCTCTCCCTTCCCTGCAGTTATAGAAAACAAACTGGAGCTGAAATACTTGGCTGGGTTTAACAATTAATTCAAAACCAGAAAATTGGACCAGTCAGAAATCTTTAGACTTTCCCTCCAAGCTTTTTAGCAATATGCCAAAAGAAGAAAGAGAATTCTGATCTTTTTCACTCAAGTGCATTCATTACCACTGTAAATGTGTCTAGCCACCTTGCTGTTGGTCATCTTTGTTTACTCTTTCTTTCCAGCATTAGAGCCTTCTCCAGATAATTGGGTCTTTGCATAATGTGTCCAAAGTAAGATAATCTAAGCCTAATCATGTGTGCCTCAAGTGAGAAATCTGGGTTGATTTGTCTATGGAGACTCTCAGTCATCCAGGTCACGGTTGTCCCAAAGGTGCTTTTTCAAGAGGCAACTGGACTTTCTGGTTTTTCTTTGAAGATGTTTCACTTCTCATCTGAAGAGCTGAAGAAGCTTCTTGGATGAGAAGGGAAACATCTTCAAAGAAAAAACAGAAAGTTCAGTTGCCTCTTGAAAAAATCACATTTGGGACAATGGTTGTAAGACTTTATACCTTTTTTGACCAATAGTCAGCACAATTTATATGAACATAGCAGCTCTTTGCTTAGGCTACTTCACACTTACCATAATTGGGATATGCCAATGAACATATTTGGATCCATGAATTAGTGGTGATATAAAAAATGATCCCTCTCTATCTAAATTACATTTTTACTAGAATATCTCTGTGGTTTATTTGGAATCCATGGATATTATCGGAAATAAAAAATGCACATTGAATTAAAATTATATTTTTAAACAAATCAATCAACATTATAAGCTGCAAGAGAGGATTGCTAGGCACACTAGTGCCTGCAGGCCCAATGTTGATACTCAGGAGCCATTTTGGACAACCTATTCTTGCAATCCATGCCATCAAATCACCAATTGATAATGAAAGGGGAATTTGTACTCATACAAATTACTCATACAAATTACTCCATAGCATGAATAATCGGCATCCTAATAAACTGGCTCCATTTACAGCATAAGTATTTACTTATGTAGATAATACTGTCATTAAGAAAATATTCATCATTAAAGAAAAAGAAATGAATGACTTAAAAAAGAGGACCTTAAAATGCTTTAGTATATACTAAATTTATTCTGCTGGCATTAGTTTAGAAATAATCACCATAGTTTAAATGAAAGTGTTACAGAAGTCACCAGAATGTAGAAGCTTGTGATTAAATAATTTAGGTGGCCATTCAACTGCAATGCCATTGATGGATAGCCATTGGACATACTGAATTAAAATATTAGATCTTACAGCCAGCTCTAATGCTGTACATTTGGAGGAAATTAGATAGAAATAAAGGTATTATGGAAGTTCTAATTATTGATCTAATTGAAATTTGAATTGAAACTTGGAATCCAATAGTTCAGAGGATTCGGAAAAAACTAGACTCAATCCAGAACTTTACTTTAATTGCGCTATTTATTATGCAGCTTTTCATATTGAAAATAATATATTCATAAAGAAAATTAAGATTTTCTATATGAAAAAATACATAGCAACATGCAAGAAAATAGTATAACTGTCATGAGAATATCAAATTTAGCAATTTGAACAAGAATCCTTAGCCTGTTTTAAAAACTTTCCTCTAGCTAGCATCATAAGCTTTCTCGTTATAACCAAAATATCTGCATCAGACCAAAGAATAGAAATAAAGAGAGAACATACAGTAGAATTAAATAGGAAAGGGAAAAGGAAAATTAAAAAATAAGCAGTGGAAAAAGGTGGTGAGAAACCTCTTTTCAATAGTCATTCCATTTGTTCTGATCATAACATCAAATATCTGAATCATTTCTTCATTCTTCATCTCAATTTAAAATAAGTAGATGTATAAAATTAATTTCTATCATGGCTTAGGCAAACTGGTGCCTTCTAGGTTTCTCTATTGCAGCCAGCAACCAAGGCAAGAAATTAAGGAAATTATAATTCTGATTAAAGTTATTGCTATTTTTAAGACTGTATTCATATGACAATTTATACACCCTAACAAAAGTCAAAGTAGATGTCAAAAATGGATCTTTTTGAAGAATATACATTTTTGTTCATTATATTTTCTGAGGTGTTTCTTGATTTGAGTAGATTTTTTCAGCTTAGAACAGTGATGGCTAACCTTTTTTTCCTCAGCTGCCAAAAGCGCATGCATTCACATGATAGCGCACGCATATGTGCCCACACCCATAATGCAATGTACCTCCACGTGCCCCACCCCCTGCGCATATGAACGCAATTCCCCCCGTGCTGTGGCAGAGACCCAAAAATCAGCTGGCCAGCGGGAGGCGCACACACATGCGAGGTGGAGCCTATATAGGGTGACAGTTCGCATGCCCGCAGAAATGGCTCCATGTGCCACCTGTGGCACCCATGCCATAGGTTCGCCATCATGGGCTTAGAAGATACCTCCATACATGATACCCATGAGTGAAAAACTGCAACCATGTAGATTTCCAAGTCTCTTCTATGCAAGGTCCTTGATTTGAAGTTGCCCAAAGTGATAGCAGCAACAATTTAGAATTTTCTTTATCTCTTTTCTGCCATATAATGGGAATCTGGGTTGCCATAGTCAAATTTTGATAGACCTATCTTTCTAGGCATTGTGTTTCATAATATACAGATCCATCTAATTATTGTTGAAACTGACTGGCAGTAGGTCTCTGGGGTTTCAGGAAGAAAGTTTTCTACCTTTGCCTGGAAACGTTGGGAACTCAGAAACTTGCACAAGCAAAATGTGTGTTCTGAGCTATGATTTATTAAAACTTTAGAACTATAATTATGCATACATCATCAGAGTTTGCTCTCTTTTTTAATTGCTATCAACATTTCACAATTGACATATTTTCAAGGGCTAGTAACTATGACATTACAATGACAGATATACAGATGAAAGGTTCTCAAAGGTACCTCAATGTGATTAACAGTGAAAAGAACAAACTGTCTTTATTTGTTTAGTTATTCATTTATAAACCAATTCAACTGAATTACTGTAAGCGGTACCAAGAAACAACAGCCAGAGCTAATGCAATAGGAAAATAATACTACAATATGCCATAAAACTCATACAGCATAAGAATTAATCACAATATAATAATAATACTTTTCATGGTGCCAGAATCCTACATTTTCTACTCATGTTCCAGACCCAGAATCTCATATGCAACTAATGATGTGAAATAAACTAACACAGATGTCTTTGTAAATAAAATGTTGTGATTTTTCAAAATGAAACTATGCAGCTGGAGTAGGTATAATTTCCATGCCTGCTCTTTGTCTTGAATCATTTATCAGTTTAAGTCTTTTATACAGAAATATCAATTTGGCAAGTTTTTATTGAAATGCATGTTTTAGAGAAAAATACATAATAAAACAAAGGTTATTTCACTCTATTAAAC
>JANHFK010006951.1:266969-280317 GCA_036250565.1 Sibynophis collaris
CTGGCCAGCGTGCATATGCACGCTGGAGCTGAGCTAGGGGAATGCTCACATGCCCATGGATATGGCTCCACGTGCCATCTGTGGTACCCGTGCCATAGGTTCCCCATCACGGACATAGAGCATCTTCAAAATGTATTGTCAAAATTCAGTGGCAACTTTGCTTATTTCTGGGTGTGTTCTAAAGAGATGTTAAATAGTATGCTAATTTATGTAGGATTTAAACCAGCAGCCCCCAACTTTTTGGGCACCAGGGATCAGTTCCCTGGAGAGAGGTTTTTCCAACCGGAAGGGGTGTGGTTTTGTGTTCTGCCTTCATCCCGCAGATGGGCCTTCACTTGTTTGCATAGCTGTTTCTGGCATGCCACAGACCGGGGGTTGGGGACACCTGATTTAAACCACCTGTTTAAACTTTCAAAATACTATTTCTTTTTTTTTTAATGTAAAATTTGCCTTGCTAACTCCTACCCATATCTACACGTGATTACAATCCCATTGTGGTTTGATGAGATCAAAACAATCAGAAGAACTAAGGTTCAACCAAAAGGATTTCTCACCTTTTCCTTACAATTATTTAATTAATCTATCAATTCTTTTCTATGCAGAACATTAAGATTTAGTGTCCCAATCATGGCTGCACCAGTTCTATTTTTCCATTTCTTTTACTATGTGTTGTTGCTCTGTGCTATGTAAATGTATTCCATAAGGCAGGTTGCATGTAACTGCATGAATCAGTATGGGAATTAACTGCTTATGTTAGCACAGAGAGAGCTACATGCAATACAGATAATCCTTGTCTGGCGATTACAGTTGGGACCAGCAACTTGATTGTTAAGTGAAGTGTTCACTAAGTGAAATTGCACCTGTGCGTATGATTTTACTTCAGCTTTCCTTTGCTTGACAAAACCACGAAGGCTGTAAATGTGAGGATTGCTTGCAACGTTATTTTTTTCATCACTGTCGTAATAGCAAAAAGTCACAAAATGAGGCAGTCACTAAATGATGCTTGTACCCTTCAGAAGCAGACCTCGAAATAATATACAATTACACAATTGAACAAGATTTTTTGCTCCTCTGCAGTTGCTACATATATGTGTTTTTAGAGTTTACATATATATTTAGTAACAATGAATCTTTTATATTAAGAAACACAAAGTATGCTCATTAATTGGTGTGTGATAAATATTTTTGCAAGACATATAAACATATACTATCATGCATGTTCTAGGCACGTAATTCTGGGTTCCCATAAGTAGCAACATAAATGATAAAATTGGTTCCGAGATGAGAAAGCCAGCAACAAAAACGAAAAGCTGCGTTGTTTGTGCTAGCAGAGCCTCTGTGGAACTCATTATAATTTTTCTCTAAGATGAGGAAATAACAAGGATATGAGTTGAACCAGAACTTATCTCCTAATCTGTCCATCAAGTTCACCTTCATGCTACTGTTGTCACTAGCCTCCAACAGTTACTGAAAATTCAGACCACTGAAACCATTTATAAGTGTGAAGAAAGCCACTCATGTACAAAGGCTAGATAGCCAGGGATTTATCTTAACCTTCTCATACAGTTACGTCTGTCTTAACTTTAACCCTAATTATAGCTTGATTTTAGATCAGTATAGGCAACCTGTAGAGGTTTTTTTGTTTTGATCTTTTGATTTTGCTAACTACGTTGTCCAGCATCCTTCATGTTGGCTTTTTAGGGGGTTATAATTCAGCAACATCTGTTACCTAACCATTTTATACAGAATGTTTGGAAATTATTAACTTCACAAGCTCAATTAACCGATAAATTCTGTGGTAGTATTGGTTTTGCTGTCTCTTAGCCACATGTTCCTCATTAGCAGAATGCAAATCAGTTTTTCCCAGCCTGGTGTCCTTCAGAAGTGTTGAATTTTATATTCTTAGCTCGCATGTCTAATAGAAGTTGGAATCCAACAGAAAGGCATGGTGGACATTGACATAAGGACAATAAAAACTATCCATACAAATAAATAAAGCAATTCACAGACATAATCATTGCTGTTTTATTTGTGTTTAACAATGATACTCCATTCATCAACATTTATTGTTAGTTCGACAGTTGATTATTTAACCTTTAATTTAAAATAGAGAATATCTTCCCACAGAGCGGCTGGATAAGCCAGAGATTGATTTCTTATAAATATATGCAAAGGAACTTTAAAAAAAAATTCATATTCCATACAATTGCTTACTTTATAATTCCTTTATCATTTTCAAAGTAAAATGTTCATAAAACTATGAACACACTAGCCATTAATTTTACAGGAAGGGCAGTGACTAACAAGAAGTGGTGAAATCCAAAATTTCTTACTACCGATTCTGTGGGCGTGGCTTGGTGGGCATGATGTGGCTTGGTGGGCATGGCTTGGTGGGCATGGCAGGGGAAGGATACTGCAAAATCTCCATTCCCACCCCACTCTTGGGCCAGCCAGAGGTGGTATTTGCGGTTCTCCGAATTGCTCAAAATTTCCGCTACCGGTTCTCCAGAACCTGTCAGAACCTGCTGGATTTCACCCCTGCTAACGAGTCTTTTGGAAAAGAGGTATACTGAAGTCCTCTTAGATTCAGTGACTAATGTCTCCTTGCAATAGTGAACAACAGCAAACCAACTTCTTTAAGGGAAATAACTGCTACATTCTTAATGCATAAAAGAACAGAAATAGATTTCTCAAAGATTAGGCCAGTGAATTAATGTAAACATTAAGGAAGAAAGTGTCAATATACAACCTTGTTTCACTTTTTGTGAATGTAAATTAATAGGCAAAAGATTGCTCAAAGGATCAGAGAAGATCGTACGATTACTCTGTGTTGCGTGGAATTGGCAGGGGTATAAATTTAATAAATACATAATTCTTCCAAAGAGGATGATCAACAGTAACATGTATGGAGTCTAACCAATGATGGTTAGAATGGTTATGGGTGAACCATTGGAAGACCAGAATGGGGACAGATCCTCCAAGAGAAAAGCTCTGGGGTCACTAAGAGTCAAAACCAACGGGCACATAATTAATCAAACTGATGAACCAATTCTAGTGATTGTCTTAAGTGGTCGAAAGAACAGGTTGTAGAACAATGAGTTATGACATATTCTGCATTTCTGAGATCTAAGGAGAGACGGGTAGGATGTTCTGGAATTCCAAGAGCCAAAGAACGAATTGAATTTTCTGTTCTCAAAGTCATCCTACTAAAGAATGGATACTTATCTAGATAAAGTTATAGAATCACTTGATTATGCATTGGATCACACTATTGTCTATTGAAAAGGAAATGCAGAATGTAATTTTAGCACATAAAATTTGTTCCATGTGTTATTTTGGATTGCAACATTATTTTAAAAATAAAATAAAATATATTAATATTACCACCAAAGTAGGTTTTCCTGCCTCTCTGTTAACACCTTCATTTCCAAAGCAAATATATTCCACACTGTATCTATCTTTAGTTTAGGCTTAACCCCGGAATTAGGGTGGACGGCACAATTTTCATAAAATATACCAATCAGGTTTGTTGTAATGAATAATAGATTTGAAATAAAAAGAGTCATTACTGAATTGAGTAACATGCGTATTTCATTTATCTGATTATGTTTTCTAAGGAGAGTATTCTTTAAATTATTACAGAAGTAATAAATCTGCCATAAGATCAATACAACTAATAATAATTAACAGATTTATAGGTGTGAAAAATGCGTAATGATGCAGATGAATTCTTCAAGGAATCTACGATGTTTGGACTGGGGAACTAGGAATCTCCAGCTGGTTTATGTGACATCTTCAAGTGTAAACACATTTTTTCTTTCCCCATTGATTTTGTCAGCCATGGCAACATACAACATTTCCATTAGCCCCCTACTGTTAAATCTCAGAGTCACTATAATCAGGAAAACATCCAACATGCAAACAAACAAATAGAGCAGTAACTCAGGTCATCATCCATCTTCATTCCACAGATGTATTTTTAGGTTCATTCAGTGTTTGATTTTAAGGTACTTTAAAAAAAAATCTTAAATGGTATATATTGAAGCGGAGGAGAAATAGAAGAAATTTTTTTTACAATGATTTATTGTGTATTCATTGACCATACCAAAGTATTCTGACAACTTAATGTCTTTTCCTTGTATTTTAAATATACAAAACAACAACATTTTCTGAGGAATTGATCAATGGCTATTTCTCTCTTTTCCCAAATGAAATAGCCTACAAATGGAGAGCTTTAGTTTTAAATAAATGAACTGCAACATTTTCTTTTATTGTTTATTTTCCTATTATTTGCAGAACACATACTGCCTTCCCTGGATACATTAGAAACAACAGAACAGAAACAAATGGTGGGGAAAGCTTTATATGAAAAATATTTATAGCAAGTCTAATTTTAACTAAAATGTCATTCTATATTAGGGTGAGACCACAGCATACCTTTTTATATGATGGTTGCAATGACCACTTGTTAGCTATAAATGCATAAAACTGCTGTCATCCTAGTAAATTTGTACATTTATTTTGAAACAAGCTGCTCACAGTCTGTTTCTCATATAATTTTTAGCATATGGTCATTTGTTTCAAAACACCTTCCATGTGTAAATCTCCAAAAAGCTGAATAGCAAAGATGCTTGTTTTTGAAAGCTAACTTCTAATATGATAAGCTGCAACCATTTGAGGCAAATTATTCCACATGGCAAAGTAAGAAATATGTGCAAATCTTATATTGGGGGGAAAAAATTAAAAAGGGGTAGCTATTTGCTGAGAAGTAACTTGGTATGCATAACATAGGAACTGATTATTGTGCGCCTTTCTAAGCTGCCAATTCTGCATTTCTACATTAATAAAATACCAATATCATTAAACAATCCTGAATCGAATACACCATACTGTCAACATATGTTTTATCAACATCGAAGAATATATTTATGCATAGGAAAACATACCATACCAAGATATTAAGAGTTCCTGTGATGTGTCCAATCACACCTGGCCAATAAAGAATTCTACTCTATTATGTTAGTTTTTGAAGTCCACAGAGTAGCCTCTGTCCTCTTCATCCCCAAATGTCCTGACTTCTCTGAATCTGACCTTTTGCTTATCATTTATGTGGCGATGCCAGACCCCCACTCTGCTCTGTCCTGTTCTTTCTTGCTGATACCAAGGACTTTTTCTTTCGTCTCATTTGGCACACCCCCCCCCATTGCAATCCCTTGTTAATGGGGTTGATGACTTAGTGACTCATGTGTGGACTTCAATCAGTTATAACTCTAATCAGTTTGTTATAACTGAATGTAAATAACATTGAATAGTGAAATTTTTTCATATGTTGATTTTTTTAATAACTTCGGTAAAGAAACTGATGAGCAATAATTTATTATTAGTTATTTAAGCTAAAATAAGTTAAAATGCATGTCAATATTATTTCTGCATTATTTGATCAACATGCATTGAATCCAAAATGAGAAAACGTACAATAAATCAAAAGAGCCAAGGTTAGAACAAATGTTAAATGTGGCAAATATAGAATTAATTTAATAAATGCTATCAGTTTACATGATGTAGAAACACAAGGTAGAGCAAAATGAATGAATGGCATCATTACAATTTCTCATCTTTATCTATGTTTGGTCAAGCGCCTTTGCCATGAATTTTCATAATTCTAAAATTGTGTTTTGTAATTTTTTTTCCTTTTAAGAATCCACTAATAAACTTATCAACCCATTCATTATAAAAAGAATAAATCATGGATCATTAACGCTTAGAAATATAGCTCAAGAGAATATGGAAGAAGATGTGACTATTTAAGTAACTGATTTGTATAATCCTTTATTTTATCTCAGTAGTGATAGTTAATATGCAAAGTGCCTGGGAGTAATCTTTGTGAGGAAACCGCTTATCTAAATCGGTGCAATAATTAAAATTATTTTCATAAAATTATGGTATGCTAAGAAGAATGTCTCTTGACTGTCATATGAATTTTAAAAAATCAGGCTATGATATGGGCAAGGTTAAAAACTTTAATGTTTCCTGTAGATTATTGTGATCTCTGCATATTTACTTGAAAGTAGGCTCCACTATGTTCAAGAATGATTTAGTGAAATTAAGTTTCATCCATGACAATCAGTAAGAAATGATGAAATCTGATCGTGTTCTAAAACATTTATACTTATCAGTTTCATTGATTTTACTCAGGGTTCTTATTTATGACTTCAGTTAATTGTTAAAGCAAGACTCAGTCTTATGCTTAAAATTATTTATTAAAATTCACATATAGTTAGCGGATATGACTTGATCAATGTCAGGTGCAAATAACCAGACCCATACACGAAGACTTTAAATAGCTACTTTATTATTCTATTGCCTATTTCACAGGAATCTTCCCAGACTGGCGATTTGCCTCTGGGAAAGACTAGGTAAGGTTCAGTGGCATTCAAGGCAGCATTGTACCTTGTGTCTATATAACAATTCCAGACTAATCCTCTACTTGGTCCCTCCTCTCAATTGGAACAGTCTGCCTTATAAGAATGCTTGATAGTAATTATAATATCAATGCATGAATACAGCTGAATTGTATTTAGATTCTAAATCTGAAACATGTAAATACCGTAACTGATGAAGCTGTGCTTGAGTTAAATTCTTCTCATAGATGGTGTTTTGTCTTATTTATTTATATAAGTATGGCTTGTGTTCATATGTTTTAACCAATTAAGTAATTTAAAAGAATGCCCAAAACCATATTTAAATTCATTTTAGTTTACCGGCTATTCAAGAGAAGAGGAGGTACCAGCACCAGTTACCCACATCATACAACAATTCTCCTTCTTTCTGTTTCTCAAACCTGTGCTATGCATGATGACATCGCTTAATTTACTGAATTGTTCTGGGTAGTATACCACACCATTTCCAAAAATTGCTCCTCCTTCACATAAGTAATTCTGATTGTGACAGAGGCAAGTAGATTCAACAGCCAATAAAAGTTGCCCAAATGTTTCTTGATGCCTTCTCTGTTTTCCATTTTGTTATTTTTGGTATAATCCAATCTTAACTAAGAAAAGCAGAAGGAGAATGCATGTCAGTTAATTCCTTGTCTTGTTAGAAAGTCTTCTTCTATTGTCCTTGATTGTCTCAGCAATCAACAAATATTAGCTGACATTGGCTTGAAGAAAAAAGACTAGATTTTGTTAATACTACCAGAAACGTAGACACAAATGTGGTGCCTGAAGGGATAATTGGAAAGGGAGAAGAATGACAAAATCAGTGTCACCATGCAAGTGCATCCTTGTAATACAGCCATGATGGTGAATCTATGGCACACATGCCACAAGTGGTATGCGGAGCCATATCGGTAGGCATGCGAGCATTGCCCCAGCTCAGCTGCAGTGCGCATGCATGCACAGGCCAGTTGATTTTCGGGCCTTCGGGGCCCCTGGAAGTCAGAAAACAAGCTGTTTCCAGCCTCCAGAGGGCCTCGGGGGGAGAGGCCATTTTCACCCTCCCCATACTGCTAGAAAGCCTCTGGAGCCTGGGGAGAGTGAAAAACAGGCCTTCTGGTCCCACCGGAAGTCGGCAAACTGAAGGTTTCCAGCCTCCGGAGGACCTCCAGGGTGGGTTGGGAAGGCAATTTTCGTGCCTACCGTGTCATCACCTGCCAAAAGTGGTGGGAGCGCAGGGGGGTCATGTGTGCAGGGGGTAGGGTGCATTGAATTATGCGTCTGGGCACACATTTGCAACCCTCCCCTGCACTCCCCTCCGCTTTTGGCATGCAATGGCAAAAAGGTTAGCCATCACTGCCATAGACACTTGTTTTTCATACCCCAACTTTTTTCCTATTTGTATTTTTCGTAAATTGCATTGACTTTTATTCTTTTCATTTATAATTCTTAGTAAAATTACTTGGGGGGGAAAAAAACACAAAGCAGAATTTAAAGCCTATGTATACAAAGCCAAATGTGACATTCAGCTATTTTGATATCATGGTATGACTATATTTATGCAGAAGACAATTTCTTTTCCTTCCTGCCTCTTTGCAACTATAGATAATTAACAAGTGAAGATAGAGTTTAAAGGTGGAAATAAAATACAAAATTTTAAACCCCCAGAGCTTACATAAATTATGTTGCTTATGGTGCCACATTATTGATTCCTGAAATAGATTGGAAATAAGGAAAGTTTATACTTGTAAATTTAAAAAGAAGGAAGTATTCATACAGTTTTTAATATTATCAGTCTTCAAGCTGAAAGAGATTATCACTAGCATACCAGCAGCTGTTTCTAAAAGATATCGCACTGAGAAGATTATAAGGAGATAGTCACATTAGTTCACATGCCCTCTGTGTTTATTCCAATAATGAGGTGGGTAGATGTGAAATCAGTTTACTGCAGTCAATGAGGGTACAATTTTCTTGCCAATAACACTCTCTGTGTTGTAGAACCAGTGGTGCACAGCTGCAAGAAGAATGGTGGAGGGTTGTTTCTGCATTTGATGGATGGTTGGAGTTTTAACCTTAGCTCATTCCTTCCCCACAGATTCTGAGATGTGAGTCCAACTCATCTTTGCAGATTGCTGGCTGGCACCTAAGAAAAGACAATGAGCACATTCTGCTGTTTGCTTCTTCTTAAAGCAATCCTATGGTAACCAAACACAAAAGAACAGTGTACTGTAGGAATGCCAATCATCGACATAGGGCAATCAAGCAGAATGGGAAGAGTTCTCAGAAAGGTTTTAGGATCTTTGAAATTCAGCAAGAGGTTGTGCTTGGCTGGCCTACGAGCTGCAGCTTCCCATCCTAGATCTACAAAGAGCATCTATATATTGGACAAGTTTGCAAAGTTTCCTGTGCTCCGTATCACACTACCTTACTTCAGTCATTACTAAAGTCCTTTAATTTGCAACAGCCTTTTTATTCCATCTTTTGTCACTCAGTGGGTGATGTATTTTGCAGATGTTCCCATATCTCTTTATAGGCAGTATCAAGTGTACAAGGTATAACACCACACATATAAATATGCATTCAAAAGGAAAATGGAGCAAGGCTTAGATTGTATCATTAACTCTGGTTGCGTTGCCATGACAATTATGAGTTGTATGGGCCTGGTAAAGCCAACTTTGTTTTTTTTTTCTTCCCTTCTTTTTTTTCAATCTGATATACAAATCACATGATTTATAAGGGCAGACTAGTTACAATTGAATGCCAAACTGAATTGGTTTCTTAATACAATTTCATAAAAATGTAGATAAATGACAAAATAACATAATAACATGTCAAAAAGCATCAAAAAATGTAACAATGTGCAGGATACATCTGCTCACACTAACTACAGCTTTATTTAATGGGGAGGAAAAATGTGTCTGGAACCCAAGATATCTGTAAATTGCCAGGTTTACATTTGTGTACTTCAGAGTTGTATTAATAAAATTTTAAATAAGGTCTGCTTTTTTCTCTCCATTAATGTCACCTGTTTTACCAAAGGGATTACTTTGTGTTTCAAACACAACATTCACGCCCAGGGCAAAAATATATTCTATTCACAAGGAGGGAGGAAGGGAAGGAGGGAGAGAGAGAATGAGCAACACAGAAGAATGTGAACATTTTTTAGACAAAATAGACGGATTGGATCTATTTGTTAATTTCAAGATATAAGAAATAATTATAACATATTTAACATAAATTTTCCATATGGAACACTCTTTACATTTGAACATAATATTTAATTTTTAGTAAATAAAAAAATCCATTGATATTATGACTATTATTTCAGATATTAACATTAGTTTTGCAGAGTGGAAAATGATTGACAGCTTATGTTCATGAGTCTTTTGCCACCGACTTGATGCAATAAAATTATTTCATACATATGGACCAACAAGATGGTTTATCTCTTCTACCTTCCCACCCCCCACCTCTTTAATGTGGATACCAGTCTCATGCACAGAGAATATATGCCTGGAATACATGTCCAAAGTCACCCACTAAGTCACCCACTAAGGCAGCATTGGCGAATCTTTTCGGCACCTAGTGCCGAAACGGGACAGTGTGCATGCATGCGTGGGAGTTGCGGAAACAGGATGAGCAGTTCTTCGGCATGCTGGGAAGCTGAGCTTTCAGTTTCCGGCATGTGCATGCACATCAGTCACCTGGTCTTATGGTTTCTGGCATGCAGGTGTACACAAAGACCAGGGATTGCGCGCATGCACGCACCAGAAATTGGAACCTCAGCTACCCAGCATGCACATGCACACTGAGGAATTGCTCTTCCAGTTTCTGGCACTGCTGCGTGCACAACAACCAGCTGGCCTGCATGCATGTGCATGTCGGAACCCAGAAGAGCAACAGGCAATGGCTGGAGTGCCCGGAGAGATGGCTCTGCATGCCACTTCTGGCACGTGTGCCATAGGTTCACCATCATTGCACTAAGGATAGTTAGGAACTGGGTTTCAAGTTTTATAAGTGATTTTTCACATAAGAGAAGTTACATCAAGTTGGAGGAAAACATATGTTTGCCTGCTTTGTGCCTGTTGAAGAAGATAAGACTTCCGTACATACAGTTTATTGTATTTCAGAAAGCCTGATTGAAAGCCCAAGAATTAGAACAAGCACTAAAAACACCCTTCTTCATGGATGTATCTGTCAGTCTTGTGTCTGCTGAGCACCCCACCTTCTTAATTGTTTCTAAATAAATGTTTGCATTCTACTGACTCTTAAAAAAAAATAAACCCAACCAAATGAAAAATTCCAGACTTTATCTTACAGTCTAGGAAAAGCATTGCTTAAATTTACAGCAGCTTTTCAATGAATAGATCTATTTAATTCTGGGGGTTTCAAAATAACACAGGTTTGTAAGATATCATTAGATCACTCATTTGATCTAATGTTTACTGTCTGCCTGGCTGTCAGTTCAAAATTATTCTAATGACTGATACAGTAATTTCTTGCTTTCCAGGTGCTTTGAGACCACAACTAAAGTCTCAAGGTGATTATACATTCCTCCCTTTCCAAGAATGTTTCCTCACACTTCAGTGACTGCAAGACATCTTATTAACACAACTTTAAAACTGTAGAAGAAAGATGTTGAAAGCAGTGAAGGTGGAATAGCTTTAAAGCAATGTGTGGAAAGCAGGGGAGGGGAGAAAAGTTTTATTTGCCAAAGAAAGCAGAATAAAGGATTTGCCTCATTAAAACAAGTTTTGTTTCAGGCAGAAACCAAGCCACTTCCAACCCTTCAGCTTCTCTCTAGCGACTTATTCTTTGGTGAGATACAGTCTTCCTAGAACTCCTACTTTTATCCCATATCACACCTAATCAATGATATTTTTTTAAAAGGCATTTGCGTAATAAATAGATATCTCACATTGTATATATAACTACTTGTGTTGGGAAATAGACTATGGATGAGCTGTTAACTGTGGATTTTTGGCTAGTGCAACCAGAGTTTGGACATCTGAACCAGCTGCAACATACTGTATGGGAGGTCTTCTTATGTAGGGAAGTTGTTTATTTTTCCTTTTCTTTCTGTCTTCTTCACTCTGCATTTAATGTTTACTTTAAATACTGTTTATTTTCAATAGGCATGATTACTGGGCAATGGAACAATCTGACTTTAACTGCATGACACAAATGTCTGTACATGGAATTTAAAATCGTTGCCCTGCCCCAACCAATCACATGCAACAACTTCTATTAGCTTTCCAGAGTATTTCCATTATCATCATTGGCAGCAGATTTTTTGGACAATCTATAGCATTAGATCATTGACAGTATTATTTATAACATGTCCACTACAACATCCAGTCCAGATGATAAATGGATTTATGCAGACATTACTGACATCTCTTCATTTTTTCTTGTATGCACAGCATTTATCTATCTATTCATAATGGAGACAGACAGACAGGGGTGTCTATTTCTTCATATTTAAGATGGATTAATGCTGCTAATGGTCAATGCAATTTTTGCATGTTTATTCTGAAACACTAATTATTATTTATATTACCTATTATTACTTACTAATATTACTTATAAAATACATTATTAATTGTTTTTCAGTTAAAGGGTTTTAAACAGAATGTAGGAGACTGAAGGTTCACGATTGGTTACTATCAATGGTGGGTTTCTACCAGTTCGCCCCAGATTTAGGAAACCGGTAGTGGCAGCAGCGGGCTCTGTCCACCTGCCCGGATGCCATCACAGATGCTCTGCGCATGTACAGAACCTTCTGCGCATGTGCAGAAGTGCCTCATGCATGCACTCACGCTCCCGGTTCTGAACTGCACACTCATAACCTTTGCCCTGATAGAAGAATGAAAAGATAATACATGTTCCAATTTCATTATTCACTATGATAGATTAGCATTGAAAAAACTGGAACATAAGGAAAATATTCAAATGTAGACAAGGTACTTTTTTCCTTTGATAAAGTTCCTTCTTCACAGTTTACAAAGTTATGCTTTGAAAAATTGGTCCCAATTCTGATAAAATATTAATTGTCAATTCTCTAGACTTTGCTTTAATTTAAGCTTTCTGTATGAACGACTTCAATCAGAAGTAGCATCATGATTTAATTCAATTTATTTCCAAATAAATTACATTGGATTTCTGTCATTACATAGATGTTTGAAATATATAATGTACATAGACTTGTTTGTATATACAAATTGAGATAATAAAAGTGGTAAATTTGAAAAATTACAATCAGTATGCTTCAAGATACTAGCAAAAAGAAGCATGCAATAGAGAAATAGAGAGAGCTGAACTTTACTTACAAGATATCTAAAGATGCCCTAATAAAATGAAGGAATCGGTGCTATAGATTAAATCATCCACATAGCTTTCTATTTATTATATTACAAAGACCAAGCATCAGTAATTGCAGTGACAGATATTGTGGCTAGACCTCATTTTGGCTATCTACAACAATTATTGGATTCTTATATACATCTTCGCTTACCATTAACCATAGCATGAAGAGAGGATAATTACTTTTGAAGCATATATCTTCATGATATTACCTTCATGTCTTCCCCAGTTCACTACAATTGTAGATTATATTGATCTTTAGCTACTCTGATATTAAAGAGGTGTTATCCATTTTCTTCTTGCAGGAAATAGTACAGGACTGTAACAGAGAAAACCTATGTTTTTTCTTGGTTTATTCTTATAGCGAAATCTCAGTTATTTCTAATATTCTGCCAAATATTAACACCACCAACAATGCTGCAACCCTTCAAAAAGACATTGACTTTGTGTCAGAATGGTCAAAAAATTGGCAACTCCAAATCTCAACCAACAAATGCTTTGTCCTACACATTGGCAAAAAGAATCAGAACACAAAATACAAGCTGAGTGGA
>JANHFK010006951.1:322768-333674 GCA_036250565.1 Sibynophis collaris
CACATCTTTTTTACATTGTGGTGACCAAAACTGAATGCAATATTCCAAGTGTGGCCTTACCAAGGCATTATAAAGGGAATTATAACCGAATCAATCACAGTGGAATGAAAGTCAACATGCTATCTACTTCTAAAGCATTTTCATTAGCTTATCGTCTTAGCATTCTCCTATTATATGCATTGGGTTTCAAGTCCCATGAAACCACAGCTAATGTGGCCCTACCTCTGTACATGGTCTGTGAATTTTCTAACACACTTTTTTCATTCTTGTTTTGCAGATCCTGGAAATACAATTTAATGATATTATCACTTGTATAAGACAGTATTTCTAGGCAGACAAACTCTAAAGTACAAATCAGATGAAATTACACAACTGTTCCATTGTTTCTCTTTAACCGAAAACAGAAACAATGGAAAAACACAAGAGGATCACAAATGGAACATGAAAATGTCTGGAACTCCATGTCTACACAAGTACAAATATCTATAAGTGAAACATAGATAATATACACAATAAAAACCTAATCTGACGCTAAGGTATTTCAAGAGTATTTACATTCTCTGGTGCTTTTAAATAAAGCATGCTACAGAATCCATTTATTTTCTCTATACATTGAATGGAGATCAGATACTGGAAAGTTCATGAAAAAATGAAGGTACAGATCATACTTTTACACAACTTCCCTGCTGAAAGGAGGCAGCAGAAAGCTGACTTTATGTTGATTAGTTGTATTAATTAATATTATATTAATTTTATGGTATAAGGTTAGGTGGACTTATTTTCATATATTTGGATTCTTTGTTGTTATTCTAATTTCAGATTTAGGTTACAGTTCTGTCCTTTCAAATTATTTTAGAAGAGCTGCAGGTTCCTCTTCCATTTTAACGGAAAGAGGTGGCTCTTTGGTACTAGTCCCCGGACAGGAAGAGACCTAACCCAGGAATGCCCCTGTGAATCATCCATCAGTAGAGAGCAAACAGATTCATGAGCTCATCATTCAGAATCAGCAAAACAGCCTGTTTGCCATTACTGCCCTACAGGACAGGAAACCAAGTCAAAGCAACAATGGTGGGGACAACTGGAGAGATTAAATTAAGAGGGAACAAGGAAAATAATATCCTGTCACTGTTAGATCGTATTCTGCTGCAAAATCAGCTGCACAATCAGCAGATATTCACTTGCTTTTCTGTTTCCCAAAAGAAAACATTAAAATCTTTTCAGTATAAAATCTCGTACACTTCAATATGATATACAGTGTTTGGAAAATACACCAAGCCTTATCCAGTAACAGTTATCCTAAATTTACCTTAATATTAAATTATCTAGCTAGGGCTGAAACATTTCCTTTTCCTAGACTGTGAAGATAATAAAGAGTTGCTTTCCTTCAGCCTTTCAACTATATGAACACTAATTTCATGTCACTACCTGGTATTCAACACTCTCTGAAACATGTCACATTCCAAACTCTTTAATACCTTTGCTCTTCTCAAGTCCTCATCAGTGTGTGTTTATGTGAGACCAGAGGGTATACAGTTACAGCCTCACTACTGCTAAGTACCTTGTTTTTGCTAATAGATGTCAAAATGCCACATGTTATTTCAAAATAGATGTAAAATGTTGTAAGACTACAGTCCAATATAGCGCCCCAGGTAACACTTTGTGACCAAAGAACTAAGCAAATTCTGTTTATTTGTATGCATGCATTAATCAATTCTTCTAAATTCACATCGTTTGTAAATATGAAGCTCCTGAAATTACAACATTTTTATAAAGAAGGCTTAGATGTCAGTCTCTCATCATGTTATTGTTTGAACCTTATTAATGGGAAGAGAAACAAGAAGAGAAGCATCTGTAGTATGAATGAACAGTCCAGCCAAAGTAATTTTACATTTGCATTTCAATAGGACCTTATCTGCTTTCATAGGGTATAAAGATATATCTACAAAGGAGAGTAGGGAAAGGGATTTGAGCTAATTTATTTTATTTATTTATTTGAAAAAATTAGATTGCCCCCTACTCTCTTCACAGCGTCTGAAGGTGGCTTACAAGAATTAAAAACACAATATAAAATAAATAATAATAATAAAATAATAGCCTCCATTCTGGCCACAACACACACTCATACCAGCCATTTAATGGGCTCTATCCTGCTCTCGGTTCCCCAGGCTTGCTGGCAGAACCAATCTTCAGGGCCTTCTGAAGGGCCTACACTACTTACATTTGTCAGAAAAATCCACATTGTTTTTCTTCTGTAAAAATCCTCTGGCTTTGCTACACTCTGAATCGTACACATTTCTTAGCAGTATTCGAAGCTTATACTAATACTAAGATCATGATTATGTGTGTGTGATTATGTGAGAGAGATCCGTCTCTCCAACCTTCTTCAGTCTCCCTGGTTGCTCTGAAAAGATCCGTGAAAGGAATTCTATGTAAATATGGGAAGTCAGGAATACTACAGCCTGGTGTGTGGGGGGTGTTCACTTACCTTGCTACGCTCACATGCGCAAGGCCTTCTGCGCATCTGCAGGGGCTCAAAAACCTGAAAAAATCGGACATCATGACGTCCATATGGGTGGGGGGGACAGTCGGCCCTATCGGTTCGCCCGATCCGGATAGAACCAGCTGAATACCACCATTGCTACAGACTATTGGAGAGGGTCCAATCATTTAAATAAATGATTTGTGTAGAATTACAGCGGAGAATTAATAAAACATTCACATACACTAAGTTGTAACTATGACAGGTGCAAGAACCCCACTCCCTACCTATCACAATTTTAGTGAAACTGTCTTTTACTGCAGTTTTCTTTCTGTCAAATAAAAATAGAATGGTTCAGGAAAAATATAAAAAATATAAAATGATCTTTGGCCCAGTGCTACTTTTGATTACAACGTTAGATTAGTTTTCTCCACATTCATTTTGTAAAGAATTAAACTGAATAGTTTGTCCTCAATTTCGTCCAGGGTATTTTTTCAACCTTTAAATCTACTCTAAAAATCTGGGGTGTCCTGATAATTCCAGGTCTACCCTTCTAATTAGATTCAATCCTGCTTAACTTTTTGAAATCAAACAAAGTTTTTAAGTTTTTTTTAAAGATTGTAAGGGCTTTTAATAAGGGTTTTTGATAGGGGATTTTAAATGTTTTAAAATTTTTAGAACAGACTACTGTTTAATTATTTTAAAATATTTTAAAATCTATATTTATTTATTATGTATCACACTGTTTTAATTATGTCTGTTCACCGCCTGAATCCCGGAAGGGAGAAGGGCGGTATACAAATACAATAAAATCTGAAAATCTGAAATCTGAGGCATCCATAGTTTGACTCCCCACAACTCATGAAAATGGGAAACTACCAGCTGCTTTTACTGACAACACAGAATTGGTTGAACTGATTCTAATGGCTGAATGCAGTTCTGAAGCTACCTTAGTATCAAGTCATAAAGGCCTTTATAGATTCACCCAGTAGCGGGTTCCACTTACCTTCGCTACCAGTTTGGAACCGGGAGCACACGCATGCGCTTGCTTCACTTGTACGCGGGGCTTCTGCACATGTGCAAAGCATCCGTGATGATGTCCGGGTGGGTGGGTGGAGCCTCCCACCGCCACCACTACCGGTTCACACAACATGGGGCGAACCGGTAGAAACCCACCACTGGATTCACCTCGGCCATTTACATTACACCAGTAAGCCAATAGGAAACAAGTGAGGGCCTATAGCATGATTATAATGTACTACCATCGGTGAGAGCCTGATGGTATATGGGCCACTGCATTTGGAACTAATAGAAGTTTCCAAAAAGCTTTAAAAGGTAGTCCCACGTACACTAATTCACAGCAATCCGATTAAGTAATGATGACGTCACAAGTCACTGTAGGAAAGTCCCTCCACCCGAAGTAGAGTTGCAATTGGCACACCAATTAAAGCCAGTCAGAAGATCCATTCTAGCTTAATATTAGGTTTACATTGGTGAGATCTTACTTATGGGAGACCCTCTAAAAGCCTCCTTCATGACTAAGAGGAAAGCTTTTGCAAATCATATAAAAGAAATTTCAATCCTTTCGGTTTGAGGAAACAAGTTGGCTTTCTCCTTCATTCTGCCCTCCAGTGCCCCTCTTTTCTAATCTGCTCAAATATCATTTTATGATTTGCCTTTACTTGTCAGTGTCCCCAGAGGCCTCGCGTGAAATCTTTCCCTGGTTCTCTGTATACTGATGTTCAAAATTGTTCACCTGTGAATTCCATAACCTTTTCCTCCTAACTATGCTTTAGGCTGGGTGATCTCAATGTTTCTCTTGGGATCTGCTGTTTATTTATTTACTTAGTTACACTTGACCAAATTTCATGCAATAAAACAAAATATAGCATTGAAATATAAATATAAAATCGTAAAATAGATAGTTAACAGCCTTCTAATACAGAAATCATCTACCCAATTCTTTTTAAATTCAGTTTCTTTGTATACATTCTTAGTGAATATCGTTTTGCAGCCTTTTTACAGATTTGTGGGGAATTATCTGCTATCAGAAAAATGCATTCACTGCAGCCCCGATGGTGAACAAGGAATGGGTTCAAGGTGCCATGTATGATATAATGGACAGCTCAGCAAAACACTCAATGTACATTTCATTATATTCTCTGCAGAAGGGCAAATGTAATATAATAGTGGAATCTGCTATATCATCTTCAGGAACTGAAGGAAATCCATGTTAACACATTGAGTGAGGATCCCATAATTCTATAAATTATGGAAGATTACAGACAGATTTTTCAAAAGCCCAGAACCTACCTATGTAACTTTGCAGCTGATTGCTCCAAGAATCCATTCGTTTGCATTAGTAAGTAACCAGTTCTTTTAGATTTGTTTATTAGTCCAATTACATGAATGCTGCTACTCTAAATCCTGTACGTTACTGTGTGCCATCCAGCGCTGTGTTTTAGATGGTTGGCCATATAATTCTTTTAAATAAATAAATGCAATAAACACATGGTGCCTTGAGAACAGTATTTTAAAAATGGCTGCCTAATCCATTATTAGAAATACCATCAAAATAACTCCAAAATAAAATTGATTTGTTTCTGATATATTTGCAACAGCTTTTTTGCTGTTTTCTGAATCCCAGTACACTTTTCCTCAGGTCCCATCTGTCCCGTCCCTTTCCTTTCCTTTCCTTTCCTTTCCTTTCCTTTCCTTTTATTTTCATCCCTCTGTAAGATTCATTTCTTTTTCATAACTTTCTGGATCACTTATATTTACTTCTCCAATTCTAGGTCACGTCTGAAGCTGTCTTTACAAATAGAGATAATCCCACTTTAGTGCCAAAGGAGCTTTTCAGAGGAGAAGATAGAAAGGTCATCCAGAAATGCACATGAACAATAGAAAGAAGAAGTGATACCATTATCCTATCTCTTCTTGTCCAAAATACTCTGAATATATTAATATTATTCATATGTATATATCTTTAGCTCTGTCCTAAGTGAAATAATATTGAAAGACTTACTTTTTATGTGTGTAGAAAATGGCTAATAATTACTTTTCTTAAGCATTAACATTTTCCTTTCCAAGGTATGAAAAAATAATGCCCATTATCAGTGGTATTTAAATGTATACTTCCCATTATTAAATATCTATTTCTGAAATCATTTAATGATATGGGGAAGAAGCTATTCTGTAACCTTTAACATAATATATAATTTGTATTAGCATAAATATTAAACATGCTATTGCTGCTATATATAGCTAATAGGTTTTTAATGCATTTAAATAAGAATATTAGGGCAAAGGCAATTATTCCAGTTTCACCATTATAATATTGACTTCACGGGGCATTGTTGTGAGGTAGAGTTGGAACAAAATTCAATTACTATCAGCAATATAAATGAAATTGTTGGCAGCATTCATTTTTGGAAGAATATAAACAGATTGGGTGTGTAAGTGAATATGTGGGGATTCTTGAAGTCTTTCTGCTTCGGTGGAGTGTGTAGAACCTAAGGTGAATTACATAGGGCTAAATGCACTTAATTAAATATAATACATAAATATATACTCTTGAGCGGTAGATTACATGGTAAACTCAAGAACAAAATGAAGCCAATGCTTTTCTTCCACTGGTAGAACACCTTCTATTAACATAGAGAGCAATTTCTCTATAGTTGCAGCTCCAGACACTTCCAGAATCTTTCCAGCTGTTCACTGGTTTTAAAGGGTGCACAGCAGTGGTGGGATTCATTTTTTTTTGCTACCGGTTCTGTGGGTGTGGCTTGGTATGGATAGCTTGGTGGGCGTGGTAGGGGAAGGATAATGTAAAATCTCCATTCTCTCCCCACTCCAGGGGAAGGATACTGTAAAATCTCCAGTCTCTCCCCACTCCAGGGGAAGGATACTGTAAAATCTCCATTCCCTCCCTACGCCAGGGATTTTCCCTATTGCAAAATCCCCACTTCCTCCCAATCAGCTGGGACTTGGGAGGCAGAGAATAGATGGGGATGGGGCCAGTCAGAGGTAGTATTTACTGATTCTCAACTACTCAAACTTTCCGCTATCGGTTTTCCAGAACTGGTCAGAACCTGCTGAATACCACCTCTGGTGCACAGCCTACAAGTGCAGAGAGAATTGTCACTTCTATCCATGTCTTCGGGACAGAACATTAAACTCTGGCCCTGAAAGTCTGCTCCAGAAGGCTGTAGTACAACATTTTTTTTACAAAATGAAGGGTAATTTCTTTTCTATAAACATAATATGGGAGAGCCAGTTTGGTGCAGCTCTTAAGACATTAGGCTAGAAATCAAGAGACTGTGAGTTCTAGCTCTGATTTAGGAACAAAGCCAGATGGGTGGTTTTGGGCCAGCCACTCTCTAGGAAAGAGTCCACAGAAAACCATTTCTGAAATCTTACCAAGAAAACTGCCAGGACTTCTCCAGGCAATTACCAGGAACCAACACTGATTCGAAGGCACATACACACCCATGCACATACTCAGACAAACAAGCACAAATAATTCTTTTAAGCTTTTTAATCTCTTCTCCCCTGCTTTTGGTAACTCCGGAGAGTCTGAGGCTAAATATCCTGTTCAAATCCATTCTATTTCTGATGGAAAAAATAAATTATTATTATGGTTGTTGTTGTAATTGTTTATTAGCCATATATTGAGGTTTTCTTATGGATTTGTGTGCTGTGTATGAAGCAATAGGGCTTGAGTGAAATCAAAAGTTAAAGAGCTTGTAAAGAATGAATCAAATTAAATGTCAACAAAAACTGAGGAGTGGCCATCACAATTCTGCATACGTTATATCATCATTTTATACTACCCCTTTGAAAATCCCTAAGTAGATATTGACTCTGCTTGCCAATATTAAGATTTATTAGTGCAAGTTGTATTGATTGGGGCACATATAAGTCATTATTAGATCACAAGGATTAATAAATCTTAATAGTAAGCCATACACAGGAATCAATAATGTTACACTTTCGAAATATATAGATTCTTTGCCATCCCTGAAGATTCATGTACAATACTTTTGAGAAAAGTGTCAAAACATTTGTGGATGAAACTTTAAATATATCCCCTAGCTCTCAATAAAATCTTTAAACTGTTGCCCTGAAATATTGAAATATACAATGCTAGCAGAAAGATAAGTTTAGTTCATAAAAGTGGTGAACTTGTTCTATTTCAGCTTTCTTGAAACGATTCACTCACCTAGCCACAATGTTGTTAATCATGACTACTGACTGCTGGTGACATAATGTGGTAGGACAGGGGTGTCAAACTCGTGATGACATGTCATCATGTGACGTATCACAACTTTCCCCCCTTTGCTAAAATGGAGGTCGGCATGGCCAGCATGTGACGCATCTAGCCCACGGGCTGTATGTTTCACACCCCTGCAGTAGGCGTTTCAGCTTGCTTTGGTTTGGGCCTACAAAAGAAAAATTGCATTGCAAAACAGTATACAAACCTTTGGATGCTTGTTTATACTATTTCAGGCCTAACATTTTAGGTTCCATAGAATTTACAGCATAGTAAAAGGTAAAGACCTTAGGCTTCAAATCCAAACAAACATGACACAGAAAATATTCCAGGTATTGATTCAGAATGCTTTATGGGTTTTCTTTTTTTAAATAATGGTGAATTGTGATGAAAATGAGCTGTTCAGAAGTCCCCCAAATAGTGTTCAGGTAAAAAGTTAATCTTAACAGCATTTGATTACAACAGTTATGTCCTTCACTTTCTGAAAGCCACTGATTACCCATTGTGGGTGTGGTTGAGTAACTTGAGACTGCTGCAGAAATTGCAGAAGGAATATAAAGCAACCAGTTTCACAGGAGTGATAAGTAAAATTGAAAGTGTTAGGGGAAATTTCCCCCTAACTCAGTAGAGTGAATTCAGCTAGCCTGAGAAGGAAACAATCAAAATCTTCCACTGATGACTCCATTCAAGTAAAGATGAATAGAAAGGATTCTGCACTTATCAGTCTGCAATGGTTATGGCATGTTTACATTCCTTTCTGAAAACAACCTGACATATAATTGCAGCATCTGCAAAATATAACAGTGTTTGAAGAAAACCTAAAAGGATTGGTGAAATTAATGGCTATCTTTCACCCGACAAAAGTTGAAGATTTATTAGATTGGTCTAAGACAGGGGTGTCAAACACAAGGTCCACGGGCCACATCCAGGGTGCTTAGATCTGGGTGCTTCCATGGGGCCGCCATGGAAACAGCAAAGGACCAGCCCATGGAGCTTCATTTTCGCTGGCAGAGGGTTGCAGGAGGCCGTCCCAGCCGAAAACAGAGATTAGGAGGCCATTTTCGCTGGCAGAGCACTCAGATCACCTCAGCTGCCCCGATACAAGTGACGTCAACCTGGCCACACCCACCCTGGCCATGCCTACCCCTAGTCCCCCAAGGTTAAACATAACCCTGATGTGACCCTCAATGAAATTGAATTTGACACCCCTGGGCTAAGACATAATAGGAACTGATAGTAGAAGCAAATAATGAAACTAAGGAGAAAGTGTATTTAATGACATTGAAACCAAAAGCAAGATATATTTTTTGAAGTTTGAGAATTCAGAAATCTCTTCAGGCTTTCTGTTTGTTTTCAGCATCAGAGGAGGAAAAAGACACATTTGACAAACAGGTGGCAGGACAGTGGATCTCTGAAAGGAAGAGGAGATGCAGTTGTGTCTTGCAAAAGCACAAAAAAGAATAATTTGGTCTTGCTGCTACATGGCATTAGGACTAATATATATATATATATTTACCAGACTTTTCACCATGACAAGGGTGTTGTCTGTCAAATGCCTGGATCATGGATGTGATACAACAGTTTCCAATACTTATCAGATCCTTTGAAAATTAGTTCTTAATTTTCTTGTGCAGTATCAGAGAAATACTGCACAAAAATACCTATAACAATGTATCCTTAGATTCTGAAGACCTAGGAAGAAAGCTAGGGGAATGGAATGGCTCAGAAAGTTCCTGGTCCCTAGAAGCAGATTGCAAGACAAAACCAAAACCAGAATACTTCAAGTGATTTTTTGGTTACACAAATTGTATTAGTGGGAAAGCATGGTGGGCTTCACAGAAGAGTTTGAAATAATTTGCAAATCTGGAAGGTCTAAAAATGAAAACAGATTTATGTTAAACATCCTTCTCCCCTTAAATGCACACACAAAAAAGCTTTAATCTGTTCCTTCTTTTTGCCTATCTTCAAGTTTGCCCAAACTGCTCCTAGAAAACCTTAGGAAAACTGAAATCAAGAAGAAAGAAAATTGGTCTTTATGTGTGAATCCTGGAGTATGTGCTAAGTGACAAATAAAAAGAAGTCTGACACTCAAAGGACTCTAAGTAGCAACTTATTATGCATAACAATTATGTCAGTTTGATTTGCTTCCTACAATAAAATAGGCTATCAAATCTATTCAGCGATGCAGTATCTATCAATAAAAGAGGTGTGGTGGCTCAGCAACCTAAAGACACTGGATTTGTCAGTTGGAGAAAGTCATTTCTCTGCAGTCCAGCATTTTGAGCCCTAGCACCGCATGACTCCCGTCACTCGCCTCAGCTTTTGCCAACGTGGCAGTTCAAAAGTATGCAGGCGTAAGTAGATAAATAGGTACCACTTCAGTTGGATTAATTGCGGAAGCAAGAAATCAACCAGTGCCAGACTTGCCTGAATGTGAGGTAAAAATCAGTTGAGAAAAACAAACCCTGGATGGTGTTCCGTAGAATGCCATTAGCTGCTTTTTGTTTTATTTATAAATGTTTATTAGTGGAGTTAGTTCATGCCCTGTGGTACATCTTGGATAGAATGTGATAGTGAATTTAATGAACTAGCAATCTTAGGTAGCCAAAGTAATAATAGCATTGTAGTCTCCTGGCTTTCAATCTACCAACTCCATAAGCTTAAAAAAAAAAGATGGAGTGACTTGTATCTGTAAGCAGAAGTAATAGGAGAAGTGTGTAGTAGTAAAGATTCATACAAACATGTGCACATTGAATTAACAAGAATGCCATTCCCTTGCTGATTTATTTAGAAAATATATGTTGCTCCCATCTTAAATAAACAATTCTGGGGAATTAACAACCAACACACCAGAAAAAAGCAAACCCGCTATAAATAAAACAAAAATACAGTTAAAAATAATGATAAGCTGAGGCACCACATAGCTAATTAACAATACAAAAAGGCACATGTATTGGGCTCCTCTAACATCCTGGCCCTAATACCTGTTGGAAAAGCCAGACGTTTGCAGCCCAGCATATGTCAGGGCACTCTGAATGTTATAGTTGTATATATCCTTTCTAAGGTAGGTAAATTGAAGACCCAGTTTGTGGGGAGCAATAAGCTGACTTTGTATAAATATACAAAAGTATGAAGGCTATTGCTTAGCGCATTGT
>JANHFK010006952.1:22986-40051 GCA_036250565.1 Sibynophis collaris
GGCAGCCCTGGGTTGCTGGGTGCGCAGATTTAACTCAGGCCAGCCCTGCAGAGGGGTGGGGACAGAGGAAAGAGAGCAGAAGGAAGGAAGGAAGGCACGGAAAAGAAAGAGTGCTCTGGAAGGGCGAAGAGGAGGAGGTGGTGGTGGTAAGGATGCAGAGCAGAGAGTCCCCATCCTTTTATTCCTTCCTTTCTATAATGATGATGCTGGGAATGATGCTCAGGAAGCAGGCACCTGCTGCTCTGTAATGATTCAGCCTCTTTCTACCAGCTCCTTTGCACAACAGGATGCTGTTGTTACTGTCTCTGCTGCTGCTGCCGTTGCCGCTGTTGCTGCTGCTGCTACCCTCCTTACTGGTTTTCCTTTGGCTTCTCCCGCATGACGGCTGTGTTTTCCTCCTCCTGAGCAGCCCCCAGCCTCAGATGCTGAAGGTGAGAAGCCAGCTGTTCACTTTGGGCTGTTGTTGGTCCAGTTAACCAATTTTGTGGAGGAATTGAGCTCCTGGTTTTCCTTGCCTTGTGTTTTGAAGAGCTGAGAATGGCTTGAGAGGAAACTAGGAATTTAAAATAAGAACCTTTGAAAAGTGAGGAAGGGAAAGGAGCTGATTCATTCACTATGAGAAGCTTCTTTTCTGAGAATTTGGAAGGTTTTGATTCTTTGGTGGTCTCTTTCTGTGGGTTTCGGGGTGTTTTCTTTTTACGCTTGGACTCTGTTTTCATGCCTGTGCTATGATGCTGTAAGATTTCTGGAGCTGGCTTTCCTGTGAAAGGAGATGGACCTGAATCAAGCGTATAATTAAGCGTTCTTGAGGAGAGCTCCCTTGGAAAATACAGGCTCAAAAATGTCGGAAGCCAGTCTGGAGAAAGCTCCCCATCCCTCAACCCAGCTGAGTCCCACTGCATCACTTGATGGGCTTCCTGGTGAAGAAGAGATGCCAGAGACTCAAAGGGAGGAAACCAGGATGCAGGGAATAGCAGGCCTTGCAGCTACTTGTTGTGTGTGCCTGGAGGCAGAGCGGCTGACCGGTTGCCTTAATTCCGAAAAGATCTGCATTGTCCCAATCTTGGCTTGCCTGATCAGCCTCTGCCTCTGCATTGCTGGCCTTAAGTGGGTGTTTGTGGACAAGATTTTTGAGTACGATTCTCCTACCCACCTTGATCCCGGTAGGGCTCGACAAGATCCGATTACCTCTGTGGACCCTACTGCACTGTCTGCTTGGTTGCCATCTGCAGCGCAAACCTCCTACTTCTCCCTTCCCACCAAGGAAGCTGCACAGGAGATCATGGAGCAACCCAGAGGCCCCCTGGTAGTTACTCCTGAGATGGCCTCTAAGCCATCTCCATATAACACTGTCCCAAATGATTATTTCTTGCCATCTTTGGTACCCTCACTACCTCTGCCTAGCCTAAAACCTGAAGTGAAAAGTCCCACCACCGCATCCTTGGTACAAGAAATTGAAACCAATATCCAAACAGCTCCACCAAAATTAGGTAAGTTCATATTTTATCCCTCCCCCACCCCCGCACTTCCTATGCCAGTTTGATCATAACACTTTGCATAAAATACCATGATAAGTGAACATGTTTTGCTGATCGTTAAAACTGATGATGGTTAGGGCAAATTATACTTTTAGCCTATTCCTTTATGAAGGTTCACAAAAAGAATATGAGGGAAGTGAAATTTACTGTACCATTTGCCAAGTCACTTGACTAATGAACTTTATACGTTCATTACAGTGATTTTATTTTATCTGAGCTCTTTATAATTGTCAATTTTCTTTATTATTCAACTTCTGTGTATTTTGCATTATCTGTCCCATCACAATAGCATATACATTTCTCCCCTAAAAGCAATAATAATTAAAAAATAAAACAAAAAGTACATTATGGAAGGATTGCTCTGAATTTTAGCAATAATTCTAGGTTCTGGTATTACAACTTGTACAACCTTTATCAAGGATTGCTTCATTGCCATATGCAGTTCTACTTCATTGCTATAGGCAGTTCTACTAATACCTCTTTTGCTGTGGAATTTATTAATAATGTTCACAGCTCTTCATTCCGAGGTAAAAAATAAACAAAAAATTGTTATATTCCACCTGGAATCTTTTTTTTTTTTATGGCAAGAGCTGAGCCTTGGAATGCATAGTGTAGTGATGAAAACAAAGGAGCCTCTAAGCATGTACAGACTGTATTTCCCTTGATCTTGGCTAACCAGTTTGGAATCAAAACGCAATGCATCTGACTTGGAGCATCTCCTTTCCAGGCTGTACTTGAGAAATGTAGGTCAGGGTGGCATTCGAGGGAGAAAGGGAGTGTATATAATCATGCTTTTTTTCAGGATTGGGAATATCTGAATAATTTAACTTAATTTAACCTCTTTGATGATTGGCCAAATCTTGACCCATCCATTTAAATTAATAATTTTATTCCCATTCCTCTTATTGTTCAAATCAGAAAACAGAGAAAATATTTAATTTTTTTCACTAACATACCAAAGTAATGAAAATGTAATGGGATAATTTGATGTGCAGCCCTGAAAGTAAGTTAGCATTTATTTTTATCAAAATCATTTCTAACCTTTTGCATCCCGAACGTTTAATAGAATAACCTCCAATATTACAGAACAAAAGTGCTGAGGTTTATTAAAATGCAACTGTTGTGACAATGCAGTTTGTGGATGGTGTGTCTTGAATCAGGAAAGCTGCTTTGAAGTGATTCATAATGTCTAAGAGGAAGATGCAGTAAGAATACTGGGTATTCCTTTGAGGTATATTCACTTTTGAAGCAAAAATGGTCTCCTTCTTTTTTCCTTGACCAAGCTGCTTTATAGGTATTCCTTCTGAGAGCATGATGTATCAAAGATACATCTTCTCTTCTGTGTTGATCCATGTCTCATAAATTCTGTCATTGAAACAGTTTTGCCCTTTCAAAAATCAGGTCTACACAAGTTCTTGGAATTCTTCTGCTAGATTAATAACTTTAGGCTTATAGCTTTCATGTATGAATGACTTGAGTTATACAATTCAGAAATCCTATCACTTTCAGGAACACTGTACCCATTTTCAGCAACTAAAGTTTGGTTCTTGCCTAGTTATTATATTTCAGATGACAGAGTCTCACTGAGAGGAATTGAAGGTTGTAACAATGCAGCTTCTTCGTGTACTTTTTGCTTTGAGAATTCATTACAGAAGTATTGGCTGGAGCTCTACCTATCTTGAACTGATAACCTGTCAAATAAAGGATGGATCACTGGATAGTAAAGACCAGCTAAGTAACTGTCATGTATCAAGATTGCTTTGGACCATTTTTGTACATGACAGTGACATCTTTTCTTCCTTCCAAATAACGCTGCTGATAAATGGATTATCATTAGCACAAAAAGAAAAGTGTCTTCCCAGAGAAGTAGAAATACCAAAAACCTATAAATACAAATTTTAAAATGCCTGATCCTCAACAGTATGTAAACTGGGAAGGAATTTAGTTTCTTCAATATTACAAAATTAGGCCAAAAATATGGCATCTGCTTATACCCTAGTCACTGAATAAGTTTCTACAGGGGGGAAAAAGAGAGTTATAACAGCTGATTGATCTTATCCGTAATGCAATTAACTCATATATTTAAAGAATAAAGGAAGGATGTGGCTCCATGTTAATTCCATACAAAGATACCTTTGGTTATGTTTTCATTTGCATTTAAAATCAGTCTACCTTACGTTTTGCAGCAATGAAAATCTTTACATAAGTGAGAACAAGGTTACAAGTTTTTTTAAAAAGGTTTGCCATAAAATGCAAAGAGGTAAGAGGTGACTTACAGCATAGCCCTATCATAAATTAGAGGTTGCATGTTATTGGAGCGGATTGTAGAAGAAATCCATTAGGTGAATTGTTGGAAGAGAGTGAAGCATATGCATGTAAGCAAGCATTGAGCTTTGTTGCACTGTTCAAACTAAGTATAGTTCAAAGCCTGACAGGTCAATTTTGAAGCTGGGTTTTTTGTGTATGGCAGAATCTCATTTCCTTTCTCTCCAACTCAGCATATTCTGTTTGGGATTGCATCTTTCAAGGTCATAGCCTGACAAGAGCTACCTAATTGATTCTGGAGTCAGAAAGAGAACGTTCCTAGCAATTGTCTCTGTTAACATTAGTTTCAAGCAATTGCCTAACCTTTTAGTACCTAACATTTTGTCAATTTATCAGTAGGAAGATACATTTTCTTTATCTTTCTGATTTTGAAATAAATCTCATATTTCTTCTCCTGAAGTTAGATTTTTTTTTTTAAATTACACATTCATAGACATGGAATGTTCATATGTCAATCGATTCTGTCATATTTTGCTATAATTATTTCAGTAATCCTATGTTGGTGCCATGAATACTAAACATACAAGAGATAGAAATATACTTCTCTCACAACTGCACAAAAGCAGCACAATTACTGTAGTAGCTACGTTTGGATTATAGCAAATGTTTCTGTGAAATTGTATATGCATTGTGTTGTATATTATAAATATTTTTGTTGCTACTGTGCTAAAGAAGTAAAGCCTTTTTATCTTTCGTCTGAACATACTTTTAACTGCTAGAGGAAGGTTCTGTGCTGCATTTTTCAGCAGAGATCGCTTTTATTGTCCTCTAATGGTCGAAAAAATAAGCTGACCATTCCTGACTTGGTTCCATAGTCCAGCTTCATTACCTATATTTCTGTCTATTTATTGTTAACTCTTTGTATGTGGATAATAGATGAGACAAAAATGTTTAGAAGCGTAAAGTAAAAGAATCTGCTTTCCTAAAAGCCACCAGGAAAAGGTCAGAGCATCCTTAATGCCTAATCAACAGAAGGACATTATGAGGCTTTTTTAAAACGGTGGATTTAGACCTATTTAAAGAAAATCCTAGCTGAATCTAAGCTTGTAATTTATTTATTTGAGAAGCAGCTACCTTTAGATATACATATATTCTATTTCTGGACTACAACAGCAATATAACATCCTAAATAAAAAGCACAATTTAAACAATTTAGATTAGGTTCTTGAATATAACTAATTTATGGAGACAATATTCGCCTTGCAAAAAAAATTTCATTCACATGCAAAACATGGAAAAACATTCTTAATAAATATGACTGCTCTTGTAATTTTTAATTAAAATGGATCTTCCTAAAAGGTATATTGCTTTGCAATCAATTTTGTTGTTTTTTGTTGTTTTTTTTAAGATAAAGAATGTTTTTCAATGGATTCTGAATGAAAAAAGATGAGTAAAATGATGGGAAAGATTACTACCCTGTTTTCCCCAAAATAAGACATCCCCTGATACTAAACCCAATTGGGCTTTTGAGCGCATGGCAATAAGGCCAAGCAACAAATTTCAGGGTTCAAAAAAATATAAGACAGGGTCTTATTTTCAGGGAAACACGGTATTGTTCCTTTTCCTGTTTGATCATGAAATGTATATCTTTGCAGGTGATTCCAAAATTACTCAGTCAGACAGAATTTTTAGACCCTTAGTAGAATATGATTGCATTATTTATTCAAAAAATGTTGAATAAATGACAAAAAAGTCAAATCAAATTAAGCATTGATATACAAAGACATGATTCCATAGGCAGACTTGTGTTCTTTCTTATTCTTTTTTTAAAAAAATACTTTGTCACAATTTCTCTAACCCCAATGATTTCAGAAGTTATGATTGAACTTTGATAGAATCTCACTTGTATTGTACAAAAGTAGATTACTTCAAGCTACCTGTTGCTTCCTTCCTACAGAGAAAAGAATTGAGCCATTTGGTTTTGATTGGCTGAGTTGTAGAATTTACTTTGCCATTTGAATGTAAAATTACTACATAATTAGTCCTAATCCTTAACCAGGGTAACTTTTTCATGTAATTTCCATTTATGCCAATACCTGCATCAGCAGTTTATTTTTCCAGAAGTGATTACTTGATCATTCCATGAATTGCAAGTCATGTAAGCTAATCAAATTCCTAATGCAGACTCATCTTTTACTTTGTTTGGTTATTAGCAAAACAAGAATTAGTCATTCCCTTTTCTTCCTGGACTTGCACTTCTACTATGGTTTGTTTTTGGCAAGCCTATGCCATAATTTAACTACCTTTGTTTAGAGGCAAACAGGGTAGTACAAAATCAGATCTGTACAGGCTTGTGATCAAATCAGCCAATGTAACATGACTGATCTGTTCATAAGACACCAATTCTATTGCTTCTAGGCAGGCAAGCTAAAAGAAAATAGAATGACTAGCTTAAAAGGAACAATTTACATATGAATGAATTTTAAATTCCCAGTTGCCAATGTAAAAAAAAAAAAGAAGAAATAGTTTTTTTGTGGGGGAAGCGATCTTATACTGCAATGGGTTTCAATTTTTCCTGCAATATCATGTCTTTCCTTTTTTTCCAAATCTGTGCTTCCAATGTTTTATCACTATCAATGTTCTCGCCATACTTTTTTTTTAACATTCCTTATTTTTCATTCACATTTTTTTTCCTATTCTGTATGCTGTTTGATGAGTAGGATGATTTGAAAGAGCAGGATTGTAAAGTTAGAGAACTTTTATATCCAGACAATATTCCTTTTCTGCCTTGGATTTTTCTTTTTTAGAAATTTGAAGCTTGGGTCTAATTATTTTCCTACCACATTCTTTAATAAACTTTTCGGGTAGATCTCACACATTTTAAATGATCACTAATCTTTTTATTTATACTAGCGCTCTATATAATGGTTGCCAACTTTTTGTCCTCAGTGATTTAATATTCCTAATAATCAAGAGATTCAGGGAGCAAACCAGTGATGAAACATCCTCATCGCAGGTTACAGATTGAAGATTTAGATAAGAAATTTTTAAAAGCAGACTTGGAGACCACCAATTGCCCAATTTTGTATTATACAAAATGTATTGTTTCCTATCAAACACAAACAGTATGACTCCATTGCTAGAAATAAGTTCAAAAGATGAACAAAATTATTTTGAAGCTTCACCCAAAAGCACTCTCTGCTTTTACCCCAACCCTTAATGCTGCCTCTTTTTACATCACAAGCATGAATTTTTATATACATTTAAACATGCAACATCGATGTAACTTACTATGCATTACAGTTTGATTATTAGCTTTGGCTTCTAAAATGAATTAGTAGAGTACTTGAAACTAAAAGATATACCAAGAATTCATAGGTTATATGAAAGATAATAAATAGAATTTTATGAAAGAATTGTCGAGCAGATGCAAAATACCATTCTCAGCATTTTTATCATAATAGCATCAGTTACATGAAGAAAGTGATAAAAGTAATTAATTGTAGTCCTAAAATCTGCAAAAGGTCACCTTTCTTCTCCCCATCAAATTGTGTAGCACTTAATTTCTAAATCAAATGCCCTTGTTCAATTTCCCCAGCTTTTGAGTCATGTGATTCTTGAAAATCTAGCCATATGAGATTACTTTCCCCAGTATTTAAACCTGGTGTTGTCTTTATTATTTTTTCAGTATTTAGGAAAGTACATCGTGATTCCTCAAATGGCGTTTGATCTGCCTTTCTAAATATTTGGTCCTGCTATTTCTGTCTTCAGGATCTTGATGATTCTGGTTTTGTTTTCACATTTTATTGATTGTATTATGTCTAGTTCAGTGGTGAGATTCAAATTTTCCCACTACCAGTTCTGTGGGCATGGCTTGGTGGGCGTGGCTTGTTGGTGGTCATGTGACTGAGTGGGTGTGGCCAACTCGACATCATTCATGGCAAGGTGGGGCAGCACCATCCCACCAAGCAACACTCACAGAATTGACAGAAAAGTTCAGCCAAGTCTTCTAGCTTTCAACCTGGCTGCTTCTCACCTCCTTCTCATGTTTGCTATGTGTGTATGAGGCCAAGAAGGAGGAGAGAAGCAGCCATGTTGAATGCTGCGGCATAGAGAAGCCAAACTTTTCGGCCTCCCTTCACAGCGGAGCTGCACGGAAGGCAGATCCTGTGGCCTGTCCCTTCATGGTCCCCCCCTCCCCCTGCATCGAAGTACCTTAAAGACTGCTGCGGCTGCCTTTGAAGCAGCTCCACTGTGATGCCGTCCCTCCGGTGCAGCAGGCTGTTCTCCTGGCCAGGTCCGACCATGAGCAGTGGGGGTGCATGTGTGCGGCTGGCGCGAAGAGGGCGGCAACGGCAGCGACAATCACAGGACTTGTAAAAGAATTTTGATCACATGACCATGGGGATACTGCAACAGTTGTAACTGTGAATAAGTCACTTTTTTCTATGCTGTTGTAACAGTCTACTAAACAAAAGGTTGTAAGTCAAGGACTACCTGTATTCTCATCCCTGCCTCTCATTTCAATTGGGCATTATCTGAACCCTCTTTTCACATTCTAGTGGCTGTTACTCAAAATACTCTCATACTGCTACTGTCATTGATAATAATATTTAGACAGATATTAAGTATGTTTCTTTCAACAGATCAGAGTGATTTAGATGAATAGTTTAGATGCTTTGGAAGGGAAACAGCTTCCTGCAGGCCTGATCAGTTCCCCATACTTTTTTTTTCTCACCAAAATAATTTCTTAAGATCTTTACATTAAAAATTGAGAATGAAACTCTTTTTTATTTCATATGGTATAAAAGAATATATCATTACTGCATAAAATTCACAATAACAACATGATATTTTGTCCTTGTTGCTATTGGCTGATTTAAAAAAACAGATACTTAAGACAGGGGCCAATGAATTTGACTGATCAAAATATAATCTTTACAATTAGCCTATAAAATCATCCAGTATTATTATTACTCATTTGATACATGTATTATTATTATTGTTGTTGTTGTTGTTATTACCCTGTTTCCTCCAAAATAAGACATCCGCTGATAATCAGGATTTTGAGTGCTTGGCAATAAGGCCAAGTGCTTATTTCAGGGTTCAAAAAAATATAAGACAGGATCTTATTTTCGGGGAAACACTGTATTCTTTTGATACATTTGATATAGGAAATTTCCCCGTTATTCTGCTATGTATCTGACGATCCTGCTCCCTCAAAAGAGGTAACCCATAAATATATAAAATATATGAATTATTTTGATAAAATACCTTATGATTTGATGAGGTATATTATAATAAAAATACATAAATATATATAATCCAGATTAGATAACTAGATTTTCTAATGCAATTTAAAATTTACAGCAGCTAAATCACTTTGGTTTAGAATTTTTAAAACAGGTAACATTTCACAAAGCTGAAATGAGAACTGTGGAAGATAATTTACCTGATCTGCACTGGCAGTTTAAGCATGAAGTCAAAATGCTAAATAGGTTATATCACTCTGCAAGAATCAGGAAAATAAATGAATTTAACTGTATACAAAATATACACTATAGCTATAGAAAAACTTCAACTTATCTTCCACATTTCAATGATGGAATTCAATCTTTCAAGAGTGCACATGTGCTAAAAATTTTAATATTAGTGTTTTCACAACCATATATTAAACTCAACACATTAGCAAAAGTGTCACACACACATACACGATATGTTACCATTTCCCCATGTAAAGACTGATATTTGTGTTCAATTATACAGTGGGATTGTGTAATATTGCTGCATTTGTCCTTTGAAGATTGCAAATATTCAGTTTGTGAATTAGTCAATATGTTTAAGAACAACAGGGGGAAAAAAATCAGGAGTTATGCACAATAGTTGGCAACAAGACAAGATTTTTCCTTCCAAGAGGTTATGGCTCAAGTTGCTGTGTAGTAAAGCATTTGTTCTGCAGTGTGCAGTTCAAAAGATATAAATGGAATCTTTTTTTATCATTTGCACTCTTGCTAATGGAAATGCAATAGATTTTGTTGCAGAAACCTAACTCTGAATCAATATTGATGCAATGCAATGAAGCAGCTGGTTCAGCAATGAAGCATCTTTAATATAGAACCTGGATTATAGCTAAGCAGTTTCAGAGGCCATGGTCAGTTTGGAAAACCAGAATACAACTGAAGAAGACAAGCCCATTGTGTTTTCTTCAAGGAGACCCCAATGATATACTGGATATCAGTGGGGCCCCAAGACTCTTAATTATTCTATTAATCATCAAGATTTTGCCTGAAGAGAATTTTTGGTATCATAACCCTTGTCTAGTTCTTAAAGAGTTTTGGTCTCCAATTATTTTTGCAACATATCTAGGAATAGCATAGCCACAGGAATGATGAAATTTGAGGTAGAATATCTGATTAAGGCAGAACTGGGCATTTTATGACCCCCTTGGCTGTCCCTGTCCAGCCTCATGAAATCAACCAGAATTTAGAAATCAAATGTCAATGAGCACACTGCAGGGGGCAGGAAAGGAAGTTGTGTCCGGCTCTGTGCAGTCGTCCTGCACTCCTTCAGTCATCAGGCAGCCACAGGAGGGCAAGGAGATAGAGATACTTATTTGTGCCTAAAGACCCTTGCCTGGAGCAGCCTAAGGACCTTTGGCAGAAGCCAAAAAAGCTAATACAATCCTTGGTTGTATAAACAGAGGGATATAATCAAAATCATGTGAGATATTAGTGCCGCTTTATAAATCCTTAGTAAGAACACACCTGAAATACTGTTTTGGTCACCACATTACAAAAAAAAAGATGTTGAGACTTTGGAAAAAGTACAAAGAAGAGCAACTGAGATGATTAAAGGCCTGGAGACAAAAACACATGAAGAATGTTTGCAGGATTTGGGTATGGCTAGTCTAGAGAAAAGAAGGACTAGGGGTGACATAATAGCAATATTCCATATTTTAGGGGCTGCCACAAAGAAGAGGGGGTCAACTTATTTTCCAAAGCACCAGAAGGCAAGACAAGTAGCAATGGATGAAAACCAATCAAGGAGAGAAGCAACCTGTAATTAAGAAGAAAATTACTAACAGTGAGGACAATTAACCAGTGGAACAGCTTGCCTTCAGAAGTTGTTGTGCCTACAACTTCTCACTGGAGGTTTTTAAGAAAAGACTGGACAACCACCTATATGAAATGGTATAGGCTGGAATATGCCAGGCTATATGAAATGGCTGCTAGAATAGCAGCTCCCAAAAGTTCGAGATGGCATGGTTAATGGGGAATCTGGGATTTATTCCCAAATTGAGGAAATCTCTGCTACCTGTTTATAAGCACTGACAGTAATTAGTGGTCATGAACAACACTGCACATTTTAGTCAACATAATGGCTAATGAAGCTATTGTTTCATAAAGCATGTTGAATTTCTGCCTGATTTCTTAGCTGCCTTTCATTCTGATAATTGATGTGCCATCTTGTGATCTAGTCCTTACAAATGCTAATTCATTTACTTTTGGTTTGTTTGTTTGATTGATCGATCAATTGATTATGTGCCATTCAGTTGTTTTTAATTCCTAGCAGCCTCATAGATAGATTTTTTTTCATGACAAAAAAGGTATAGATTATGAGTATAGATTTCAGTATGAAAGAGGGTTTTCTACCCTTCTCTCTTTTGAACTCTGTCTGAGCTTTGTGTGATACTGGAAATAATTGATTATCCGTAGCAAAACGTTTTCCATCCCTAAACTGGTACTGAACCTTGTGAGACTCTTTTCAGGTGAATATATTTTTATTCAGAATATAAACAGAGGTGTTTGCCCAGAATCTTATCACAGATGGTCTAATGCCATCTCAACCAAGCATCTGTGCCTTTGTGTATGAGCCACTGCTAAACTGCATGTCTTAATACTTTCCAATGGAACCCTACATTATACTCTGATTCCAGTATTACTCAAATGTCTTGGAATGAGTTCAGAATCGTTTTTACACAACATTTTTTCCCCTGGATAGTTTTTTTATTCCAACTGCATAAAATTCAAAGAGTTCGTTTTATCCTATTGTCTCCCCATGATTGACCACACACAACAATCATATCTGCATAGCAATATATTCATTCATTCATGAAATTTCTGTAGCCGCCCGTCACAGTCCATGATTATGGGCGGCTTACAATTCAATTACTGAAATATTTCCTGTCTTCACTGCCCACCAAACTGACTTATCTCCACTTATACTTTCTAAGCCATGTGACAAAAATTATTATTATTATTTTATTGGATTTTTAAACCGCCCTTCTCCTTTGCAGGACTCAGGCCGGTTTCCAGTCAATTTTAAAAACATGAATACAAAACTTAAAAACTATTTAAAAAACAATTAAATTAAACCTGACTGAATCTATCCCATTAAAACCCAAATTAAAACCCAGAACCCTAATTACGTTAAAACCCCTATTAAAATAATCCCAAGCGAGGAGGTTGTGAGGTGTTATAGGCGCATAGGTGTTGCATAGGTGTTATGCATCTAAAAATACCCAGAAACTGTATCCATGACTTATCATTTCACTTTAGATGTTTCTAGCAGAATTGATTATAGATAGTCCTCAACCTATGAACATTTAAAGTTATAATAGACCACTCAAATCTACCTATAACACAGTTCCTAAGTTCCCAATGTCCATATCCCCCCTGCATTTCTGTGACCATATTTGGGGTACTTGGCAATGGGCCTACATTTATAAAAATTTATAGCATCTTGCAATCACATGACCATAATTTGTGTCATTTTTGCCCCCAAAAAACATTCACTTTTGGTATTTGGCAAAAACACCCCATACTGAACAATGGGTTTAATTAACAGCCACTGGGTTCACTTAACAACATTTATGTTGTTGACGGCTGCAAAAAAAAAAGTTCTTAAAATCAGATCAGTCACCTGATGTCCTGCTTTATGACTCTGACAACCTATGGTCATAGTAGGCAGTCTCCATTATGATTGTAAGTTGAGAACTACCTATACTACAGAGTATGAGTTTCATTACAACAGAGGTCAAATGCAGCTTTGGTGGCTGACATTGGATAATTGATGTATCAGTGCTACATTACTCAAATGGACTGGTAACAAGCTGAATAATAAAGGATAATAATTTACATGTAGGATATGTCATGAAACTATAGCATCTAAAAATGATTTTATTTTAAAAATATTTATCTGAATAACACTTCCTTGCAGCAGGAGCCAGTAAAATTTAATTTGTTACTTTAAAACCTCTGGCTAAATTAAAACTATATTTTGCAGTGTGGTCTCTATTTTCTATTTACCTGTCTCCAGAGTGAGATTCTCTTCTTTATTTGGCAGGGACTTTTAAAATCAATTCTCTCTCTCTCTCTCTCTCTCTCTCTCTCTCTCTCTCTCTCTCTCTCTCTCTCTCATTGTTATTTGTGCAAAAGCAGTGTTGCTAGCTTAGCAAACATTTTCATGAAAATATAAAAGCAGTTAGTATAGGCTTCGTGTAGTGTTGCCAGATATGCAGACTTTAATTTTAATTTATCTAGAAACCAGAGAGGCCTGGTTTCCAGGGGGGAGGAATAAATCATGAATGATGTACACTTTGCTTGATTACTTGGTTAAAAAGCTAAAAGGGTAATGATATGTTATAAACTTATCAGAGGCACAGGATGAAGTCAAGCTTTCTGTTGAAAATAATAATCTAGTTATTAATTGAAACAAATACTCTGAAATAATCTAATAAATGCTTCTAGAATGTTACTTAGGATTTTTAACACTAGGATTGCAATTACTAGACAGGCTTTTCATAACATCCGGACTACAATATTCTTAGCATATTTTAGCTACTGCCATCGCATAATGTTATTTAAACATATATTTCTATCCTTGCAATTTTCATGCAACTTTGAACAGTCTTCTCCAGAAGGTTTCTTGAAAAATTTACAAATCGAGTCAGACTACAATATATAGTAAAATTTAGAACAGCTTTCCCCAACCTTTACGGCTTGGTGGCCCAGCTGGGGGGTGGGGGTAGAGTGGAACTAGGCAACGTGAGGAGCGGGCAGGCAGGCAGGCAGGCATGAGTGCGCACACAAGCCTTGCGCAAATGGCAGCTCAACCTGCATGACCAGCGGGCTGGTGCATATGCACACAAGTGCCCCACCCCAGTGTTCACAGAAGATGAGCATAAACATGTATGCACTCCAACCAGCCACTCGAGTGGCCCAATTCTGAATAGGCTGCGGCCCAGTAGTGGGCCACGACCTGGGAGTTGAGGACCAAAATTTAGAAGAGTTTCATCCTGTTTGTTTTAAAATGAATGTTTAAAATTAGATTTTGATTATTTGTATTTGGCTCCTTTGCCCACTGCTACCTTTATCCACCCTCAGTCTATCATTCTCCCTTGGTTCATTTTAAAACAAGTCAGGCACTTAGATTAAGAAGGTGTTGAACATGCATAAAATACCAGAGAGGTCTGGAGTTAATACTTGAGATGAATTGCCATGTGAATTTAGATAGTTGCTCAAACCAAGTAGTCCCAGAGTCTCGTTTGGAAAAAAAAAAAATAACATCATGAGTGATTTGGTTTTATTGGTGTTTTTTTGCAGATGAAATAAATGAATGATAGTAAGGTTTTTAGCATAAGTCATTATCTGTATTGCAGGATTTATACTTTAGCTTTGGAAATTGTTAGGCAATTGTGATTTTTTTTAAAAAAGCCTTTGTATGAGGCATGTATGTTTGGCATTCTGAGAGTAGGAAATATTGCCTAGCTGCTTCATAATACTCCTGGTTATATGAATTATGCATCAGGTCATAATATAAGGACAGCACTTTCTACTTCCTATTTGGTGAGATGATAATGAGAAGTGGGAGATAAATATGTTGCCAATGTTTTTTTCACTTTTATTTGTTAGTTGGGTTAAAAGCAGCCCTTGAATTGTGTCATGTTTTTCCTGAGCTTGACTATTTAATCATCCGAGGGAATACAGGCATGGATTTTGTGGCAAGATTTATTGCACCCCTAACTGCCAGCAAAATGCTTCGTTCATTTGAGCATTGAGAAGGAGCTCAGTTTAGAACATTAAATGGGCTTCATTCTGGGAGAAAAATAGCCTGGATGATTGAAATGTCACTGCAGAGTTAGCTCTTGAGGCTGCATGTTAAATAGTATTAAAATCTGTGAGATTAGTCTTCTCTCCCTCCACACAAAAAAAGCCTATGAGATTGCTATTTTGTTGTTGTTGTTTTCAAAATGCAGAATTGTAGAAGACTTTTTTTTAATTCAGTTGGGCTTCATTGGAAATATCAGGGAAAATATTATTGCTGTTCACTTGCAAAGCGAAATGTCACTTTGCTTTTATTGTGTTATCATTGTGATTATTATCGTTTGCTTAGATTTATCAGGGCAAATAGAAAAGCCTAGAAATTTCCCCAATTCTAAAAAAAAAAAAACAAAACCTGTAAGGGAACTGAATAAAAGTATTTCGATATGCAAAATTTGTCTGGTGTCAAGCAGAATAAAAGTGGTCTTCTTCCAGTTGGCAAGTAAAATGGGATCAGGCTTGAATTCTAAATTGCAACTTTATTTCAAAAGGTATTAAGCTATACAATTTTTTGCTGGGTTCTATTTGAATTCCATTGGGGGAGGGGAGGTAAGTGGGAACCACTGCAGGTAGTCCTCATTTAGCAAATACAACTGGGGCTGATGACCCAATTTCAAGCAAAGAGGTTGCTAAGTAAAATTGTGACTATTTAGGATGTTATTTGAGCTTTCCCTTGCTTTTCAGACCTGCCAAAGGTTATAAATGCAAAGGTTGTTTGCAGAGTTACTTTTTCATGCAGGATCCATTTTGAGTCGGTCACCAGGACCAAAGGTTTGTTCTTCCAAGCTTTTGGGCTGGTCCTGCAGCCCATTATCAGAAAACTTCTCTCTCTCCGACTATGCACATTGGCTGTGCTGCACATTATATTTATATAGTTCCTGGTTGTGTGTAGCTCTTAATCCTTGGTTAGGGTGTTAATGATTGGCTTTTAAGTCATTAATTGTTGTTTCCTTGTGCCTCCGCTCCCTTGGCACCTAAATACCTGATAGGCTGGTGGTAAATCAGCACTTCTATTGATTGAGAAGGGGCCCATGGCTTCAATGATTTCTCTGGCTGCTTAGCCAACAATTGTAGTAGCTGCAAAATTTAATGTTGTTCATTGCAATGTAAAACTACTAATGAGTTTGGGTCTCCTAGTCTAACTTCTCACTTGTGTTCTCACAATCTGGTGGTTAGCTTTCTCTTCATCTGTCCCATATAGTTACAAGGGCAATCCATGTAGCGAATCCAGTAAGTTATATCTGAAGTTTCTCCACCTCCTAATAATTACTTTTTCATCATCAAATGGTTGCTAAATGAGAACACTGCTGAACAAGGACTACCTATATAACAAGTGGATATATTTGAAAGTGGAATATTTGCACTTTTCTGGCATAGTCACCTTCTCGTTGCTCCTTTTATAGGGAGTGAATGAAGGGGTGCCATAAATTGTAAATCCCTATTTACACTGTAATAATGATAAATTTCCAACAATTGCTTTAAAGCCCTTTGAATTTGCTATATCTCCAGGCAATAAAAGAGGATTTTCTAAAGAGGATAGAATACAGAGAAAATGTCTGGTAATGATTATTATGAAATTAGCTTGAAGGCTTTCTGAAGATATTTTATAATGTTATTCAAGTCTATGTCAGCAAATAGTTTCTATGCTGGATTTAAACTTAGAAAGGAAAAACTAAAATAAAATTACAATATATATCTTGGAAAATGCTGTTATTCTTCAGTACATTATTAAAAGTCCAATCATCTAGCTCCTGATAATTTCATGGATACTTTCAAACAGTTTTCTTGACAGTGCACAAGTAGTTTGTCATTCTGCTCTTCCAAGGTTATTTCTTACAGTCCCTGTCTGGTCTAGTGGGTACTTCATCCAAGTGCTAATCTGTTTGCTTTAACATATAAAAATAAAGAAAAAGATACAGTAAACCAAAATCAAACAGGAAAAAATGGGGTAAAAGGACAAAAACAGAAAACTGCTTAATTTTTAAAACATAGTTTTAACCTTTCTTCTCTACTGGTTATCCATTTGTGTAATAAAAAATATTGATCAATATTATTCATTGAATATTTAGAGAGGTCTAAACACATTTAGCTTTTTGTGATCATCTGTAAGGTCAGCTAGATGTTGCCATATATCTGGCCTGCATCTTGAGCAATAGCTCT
>JANHFK010006953.1:24140-38392 GCA_036250565.1 Sibynophis collaris
GCTTGACTCCTTCTTCTCTGTGGCAGCCCCTGAGATATTGGAAGACTGCTATTATGTCTCCCCTAGTCCTTCTTTTCATAAACTAGACATACCCAGTTCCTGCAACCGTTCTTCATATGTTTTAGCCTCCAGTCCCCTAATAATCTTTGTTGTTCTTCTCTGCACTCTTTCTAGATTTTCCACATCTTTTTTACATCATGGCAACCAAAACTGGTTGCAGGATTCCAAGTGTGGCCTTAACAAGGCATTATAAAGTGGTATTAACACTTCACGTGATCTTGATTCTATGCTTCCAGATCTGGGAATTTACCATCCTTGCTCCTGGATAGAGTTGCACTGCCCCAAATAGATCTTGGGCACAATCTGGGGTCTTTTCTGGACTCACAACTCCTGCTCAAACAGCAGGTGACAATCATGGCCTAGAAAACCTTAGCACAAATTGTGCACCAATTGCACTTGTCCTGGACTGGGAGACTCTATATTACCCAGAGTTACATTAGTGAGATTGGTAACTATATATTATGAACAATAACCTCATTGATTATTGGTTTTTATTTTTAACATTTTATTTTGTATATGAACAGATAGTGATATTCTATATGTAATATTTTAATAGAAAGAAATGCGAAGTGAAATGTGTATCCATGAGATGAAGGCATTTATATAATACGATAACCAGGTGGAAATTATTTAAAGTAAAAATGAAGGAAACATTTTGGAAAATTAAAATAAACTATAAACTAATTCAAACTACACATCTATAAGATATAAAAATCTACTAAACTCAATGCTTTTATTAAAATATAGAATAAAATATTCATGAATACAGTTTAAAATGCCAGCATACATTTTTATTGCAATATTATGCAATTATATTTGACTCTAAATGGTTGGTGAGGTATTAAAAATCTCTAGCTTTGCAGCAATAGAATATGTGGTGAGCCATAAAACCATGTTAAACATCTGATCTAAATTGTGTTTGACTAGTATACTTTGGAAACTGTCAACTATTATTCACACATTAGTGGTGGTTTGAATGGTATTAGGCTTGACTCATAAATATGCAGTAATGACATTTTAGATTTTCCCTGGCTGTGGGAAGAGATTCCTGCAGCTCAGCCTGCATTGTAAGTTCAATGGGCTTGCTTCCAAATAAATATTCACACCTTTGCACAATCATAATACAAACATGGGCATTTTTATTTACAAGATTAAAATTATATAGGAATTTATAAGCCACTTCTTAAGATGAAACTTTAAGAAAATAACATACACAAAAAGAATCATAATATATGGTGATTCTATACGATACAGAAGATAGATGCAAAAGAGGTGTGTTTCAGATCACAACAGACAAGAAATATTTATCTGTATATATTAAATCAATCTTCAAGGTCACTCACAAATCAGTGATGCTGAATGCTTTACAAAGGGTTACATTAGAGTCAAAAAGAAAATAATTTGAGAGGGGAACAATATTTCTGCTCTATTGCTGGCAGTTAGTGGGAACCTACATAATTCTAGTTCAGAGACTTTGAATGCTTTCTTAGGGGTCTATAGGGTAGGGTCATACAAACCTTAGAGGAGATAGCAATAGCAATAGCGCTTATATATCACTTCACAATGCTTTTCAGCCTTCTCTCAGTGGTTTACAAAGTCAGCATATTGTCCCAACAATCTGGTCCTCTTTTTACTAAACTCAGAAGGATGGAAGACGAAGTCAACCTTGAGCCAGTAAGACTCAAACTGCCGAACTGCTAGCAGTCAGCAGTCAAGCAGAATTAGCCTGCAATACTGTACTCTAACCACTGCGCCACCATAGCTCTATTCCATTGGGCAGATGCAGCAACAGAGAAGGCACGTCATCTTATTCCCACAAAGTGGCATTATTTAAGTGATGGGGTCTGAAGTATACCAACCCCCTTGAATCTTTATAGCTGTCCAGAAACAATTGAGAAGCAGTCTCAAATCCAACAGTGGAATTTTGGAATCACGGGTTAACAATATTTTTGAGAGGACCCATGATCTGTGATACAGATCTTATATATTAAACATGATCACAAGAGTAAAAGAGATTGTTATACTACTCTAGGATCGAATAATTTAAGATGTTAAAGTTTAACAGTAGAACTTGGCTAGAAATGCACAGAGGCAGTTCAATTAACCTAAAATAATGTAATGCTTCATGTTTAGAATTTTTGAACCTAATGATTATCAAGATGACTAAATTTTGCACTATCTGAAATTTTTGCAAGATAGCAAGAAGCAAAAAGTATATTGCTCTAATCCAATTTTTAAAAAGAGACCTAATGAGTTTAGAAGCTTGAAATCATAGAACACACTACCAATATAGATGGTGTTGACTTTAAGAAAATCTTGACCTGCATACCTGCTCCATGACGTCCTGCAAACCAAGATACTTCCCAACCTACAATTTTATTTAGGTAAGTTGCAGCTTTTCCCTCTTGAAGCATCTCTGTAGCATATACTGTATATTCAAAAACATTTTACTATATTGCTATAGTTCAAATATACTGGTAGAAAAGAATCACAGCCTATCAGAAATCTTCAAATGATCTGAGAATATATAGATTTTTCAGAGAATAATTGTAAGTTGAATCCTTCCATTTTATACAAAGCTCTGATAATAAATTCTATTGCGGTCTGTTAGGATCATTATGAGTACAAGAAAATTCAAAATCCATTCAAAGAACTGCACTTCGAGGTGAAACATATCATGGACAAGAATGGAGGTGATACACCACTCATGAAGAGACAGGGAATGTTTCCCATTAGTCCTCTGGGGGAAGACTCTAATGCAGGGAAAAACAGAAGGAAGGAGGAGAAGAGGACCACAATGTGATAGACTCAGTTACAAAAGCGATGAATATACCACTGAAAGACCTAAAAGACCAGATTAGGGATAGATTGTCATGGGAGAAATCTATCTATGTGGACTCAAAAGGTCAACAGCAATTGGACGACACATAATCAATCCATGAATCCCATTAGTCCTTTAACATTTTGAGCTCCAATGTGTTCAGACTGAATGCCTGAACAGAGCTCTTGTTTGAGACCTATCTGAAGTCAAAACCTATACAGCTGCTTGCTGTCACTAGTCCAATGCATACAGTCTATGTAAAGATATTCATCCTATAACTATCAACCTCTGCATTCCTTCCTACAGATGTGGCAGGTCGTAGCTTCCTATGTACATCCAAGTTCACTGAGTCCTAGTAATAACTGGTGGATACTCATTTATGAAATAGATGCACATATGCCATTCACTTAAAGAAGCATTTCATAATGCATGAACCAGGGAAATCGTTTTTTCACCTATCCTATAATTACATGTTTATTATGTTTTTTTAAAGATTGTAATGAAAGAATTCTAATCAGAAAATTCTAATTAGGTGAAAATCAGTCTCTTATTCTGCAATTTTATGATCTAAATTATTACTACTGTGTGTCATTATAATGATTTAAAATAACCTCTCCTCTATTATGAAACAGTTCTGAAGAATTCACATTAGTTAGAAGCAGCAAAGAATAATTATTATCAGTGTAAACTGACACTGGGATTAATTTAGAAAGGTGCTGTAGTGAAGTTCCTATTGTTTTGTGACAACTGTGACTAGACTTCTATTTCACCTTATGTATAGGAGTTTCTCAGATGATTTGGAGAGGTTATAAAAGAAATATCTCTTTTCAAACTTTGTAACCTTCTGACTTCTCCTATGTTTTTGTTATCAATCTTTTGTATCACTTGGAGAATGTCTTCATAAAACTGGTAAAGCCTATACGGCTATAGACTGTCCTAGACTGCATACATTTTATTTAAATATGGAACAAGACAGCATTGATTCCTATATATGTTGCAAAATAATATTGCAAAACTTGATCATGGTTTCTTCCCTGGCAGCATTACAGTTTGATATTCTGTTGTTTAGCAAACCTCCCAAATAAATGAGTCAAAGATACATTTCTTTATATATTGGCAAGAGAGCCTTTGTTCTCTCAATACGGTTTAGTATAGAGATGTAAATATACATGTCCCTGAAGGTTCAGTATACTCATATAGTTCATATGTCTTTATTTTTTTTCCAGAAAATAATCTTTATTAAATTTTGCAATAAAAGGGACACTAACAAGACACACAAACACAAGCAAATACAAATATTTACAAACAACAACTAAAAAATAACATTGATACTTTAACAGTGTTGCATATATGCTACCTATGACTATATCACTATTTTATATACATTCCTTATCATAATTATGCGTGAATATCATTCATAAATGTATTTAAAACTTAACAAGAGAGATTATGGGCATATATGAATACGTCTCAACTCATATTACATCCAAATTTTTAATTTCAGGTTTTGTCGAATCCAATTATATAAATATTCTCCCATTTAAATTCATATGTTTTTAAATTACTCCTTGGTAAAGAGTAGTTTGCTTGGATGCCAGATAGGTAGCCAAGTAAATTGCTGCATTTTTGAACAAGCAAGCAAGGAAGTCTGAACAGATTCCACTCAAAAGGATGTCTTATAAAACCGGAGCTAATTCTATACTATTCTGTGCAGCTGCTCAATTCAAAATTTCTTCTAAAATAAATGCATTTTACTTCACTGTAGTTAGAAATGCATGAAGAACAGCAGGCAGTGGGCAACTTCCCTGGGTCTTGATTGTCTGCTTTAAGAATGCATTTATGTATGTATAATAGATAATATCATGTCTTCTATAGGTAATAAGCATATCCCCAAATGTAAGACTTGTCTAAGAATACATAGACTGAAAACAAGTTAATGAGGGCAAAGACCAGGGTGTCACACCAAAACAGAGGCTGAGTTTAAAATCCATCCTCCAAAATATTAAAAGCAACGCGGTCTCCAAAATGGTGATCTATCAGCAACTAGTGGTTTAGCATTTTTTTCATGTGCCTTTCAAAACTCCCTGTAATCACATCATGATATTTGAGGGGGAATTAGTCAGAATTTCTTTCTATCCTTCAGCCATAAACAACAGAAACAAAGTGAAAAGGTGCTTTAACCTACATAAAAGCAAAACATACACTTTAAACTCCATCCCACTCTCACCAGTATGGTGTTATTGTACTATTAGTCCTCTCAGCATGTCTCTTTGTGACAAAAAAAGATAATAGGATGTCGCTGACATTCAAAAGTTTATAAAAATCTTAAAATGCCTCAAAAAAATAAAAGTACTTGTATAGTGTCATAAGACCCGAGCGCCTTCAAAAGAAAGCAATTTCGCAAATAGGTTGGGGAAAATATCCCACCACAAAATCCATCAGCCCCAGAATGCTTCTAATCTATAGCCCTGAAATGTGTAATAAAAATATTGGTACTGCTGCTAATCTCATACAACTTCACAGCATCAATCTTCTGAATATACAATTTCCACAAAATGCTGGTGCTTTTGCTTAATCAGATAGTTGTACAATGCTTCCTGATATCTGGCCTAGTAATGTAGTCCAGGAAGAAGTAAGCAAAGAAGAAAAGAAGTAAATCAAGAGAAAGTAAGCTGGGAAAGGTACAGAAAGGGAAAGGAGGGGAAAGGGACATAAATAAACAAGCTACAAAACATCTAGGACAAAAACTCAAGGAAGTAAAAGAGGATCTGAGAAACCTAGCTGAGATTTTGAAGAACAACCATGTTAATCTATCTGTTAAACAAATATATAAATCTACATCTCTTATAGAAGAATGGCAAACCACAATCTTGCCAAGAAAACTGCAAGGATATATCCAGACACTTGCCAGAGTCAACACTGATTCAAAGACACACACAAACACTCTCCATACACCTGCCTAACACTACTTCCAATACAAAAAGAGTGTCGGTTGTTCAGGAATAATCTTGTACTTCTGTGGAATTCAGGATCTAAATCAACATTCAACCATCCTTCATCTTGGTCAACCTCTTTCTTAAATCCAGGTTGCAATGCTCTATGCCAGTGATGGCGAACCTATTGCACAGGTGCCATAGGTAGCACGCGGAGCCATATCTGTGAGCACGCGAGTGTTGCCCTAGCTCAGCTTCAGTGTGCATTTGCACATCGACCAACTGATTTTTGGGCCTTCCAGGCCCACCGGAAGTCAGGAAACGGGCTGTTTCCAGCCTTGGGGGGGTGGGGATGGCTTTTTCCCCCTCCCCAGGCTCCTAGAAAACTTCTGGAGCCTGGGGAGGGCAAAAAACGGGCCTTCCGGGCCCACTGTGCCATCGCATGGCAAAAAGTGCAGGTGAGGGGTCGGCGCGCATGCGTGGGGACGCAGGGTGTGGAGGGACATTGAATTATCGGTGTGGTCACACGCACACATGACCCCCGCACTCCCCCCGCTTTTGGCACGCAACAGCAAAAAGGTTAGCCCTCACTGCTCTATGCCTACCTGATCTTTCCCTTGAAATAATGAAATCATAATGATGTACAGCTTATTTTAAAGCTATAGGTTTGCAGAAATGATGGGAGGTGGGGGATGTTCCCTTCTCTGTGGACGAACCAGAACATGCCGCAAGGATTTATTATTTTCTTCCACTTCCCTGAAACAGCACCAGAACTAACCACTTGAAAATGTTCTCTAAAAATAGCAGCTGCTATTTTTGATGATCTGTGGTCATGTTCTCTATGAGCAAAATTAAATATGCAAGGGATTCCTTTGACACAGTTCAGAGGAATATGGTATTTGCGATCATCACATGTTAAGCAGGAAAGAAAACAGCACATTACAGCAAAAAAACTGCATTCCGCCATAGGTATGCGTATATGATAAATCGAATGGGTGCGCATTTGCAAATATACCAAACAACTAAGAGGGAATTATGAATGGGTGTTTTGGGCTTTTATGACTACAGTAGCTTGTTTAATAGCTCTGTTTTGTTTTGGATGTTTATTGTTTTGTATTGTGTTTCTTGCAGGATTTGTCTTCCATTTCTGCCTCCCTTGATTCTTACTCTCTCTTGCAAACAAAATATAGGATTGTATGTGGCTTCTTCCTGTCCTTCCAGTTTAAGCCTTCTGGGACAGCACGGAGACAACTAGGTCATGCTCCCTGAACACATTTAAATGTGAATTGATAGGGAAACTAGGCCAGTCTGTTCCAAAGAAACCTCAGCAAAGACCACACAACGGCTCAAGAATGAAATGCTTACTATGAATAATAAACTTCAGCATAGTAGTGCCCTGAAGGCAACCTTCATTTCCAAGCCACAGTTCCAAAAATACATAGACAAATGAGAGAATTCAGAGGAGGAAGAGGGCGAGCACTGGCCTATAATGACTAGGTTATGAAGACAGAACTGTAGTACATGTATAACCAGGCTATCTGACACTAAAGGAATTTTTTGTTAAATAAATGCCTACATATTCTCACCACTATAATTTTCTTCCAGGATGACCCTTCCATGCACTATTCCTAATTTAAAAGAGACATTCTTTATCAGGGCTATTTCTTTTACTGGATGCTGCTGTAAAAACATTTAGCAGCTGGGTGTAACGAAGACTCTAAACCAGAGTCAACAATAATTGCATGGTTTATCTTGTTTGTTTGTTTGTTTGTTTGTTCTTTTGCTAAAGCTAAGGTCAGATTTTACTATGTATGTATGACTCAGACTATAATTCATCCAACATTTGTCTGATTTGTTTGGGGCGCAGTATGTTAGGACTTTTGGTTTGCTAACTCAGATCAGAGGCTTATAATATTACAGTATGTGAACCTAACTTTATTTTGGTCTTCTTGTCCTGATACATTATCCCTTTTCTTTATATTTTTTTCTTTATGAAATGTATAGGCAAGGTGACCAATCTTCCTCCTTTAGGGAAGACAGTCCTTCTTTTGTAAGTTCTGTCCTCTCTCGAAAAGTGTCCTCCTGCATGTCCTCCTTTTCGATATTTGAAAACTAATCTGTAAATCTCTGTATTTGATCGATGCCGAGCTGATCCATTGCATGTGATGTGACATATTTGTATTTGACATGACGATTCGTCAAGGCTCGGTACAGTGCGGCAAGACGTGATTATGAGACACATGCGCTCTGCACAGGAGAATTGTTTTGAGACAAGGTGCCACGCGCAAAAGTGCACTGCGCGCAAGTGGCTTTGTTTACTTCTTACCAAAACATGACACGGCACACATGCACACATTAGACTCACTTCTTTCTTACTGAATATTCAATCATACACAGGTGAGCACAATAATTTACGTTTTATTAATTCATTATCTATTTAATAATTTCCAAATATCTATAATTTTATTTACAAGTTTATTCGCTTATGTTATTGTTCAGTTTTAATAATTAATTTTATTTTTCATAATGAATGTGTTAACATCGTTCGTGTAGCTCTATATTTTATTTTAAATTTTAAATTTTCTTCAATTTATTTGTGTCCTCCTTCTCATTGTAAAAAAGTTGGTCACCTTAGTATAGGCCACCCCAATATGTTACAACTCTGAACAACTTATAAAAATACTATAAAATGCAGAAACCATGGAAGTCTGGGTATGGGGAGGGAGGAAAATCCAATCATTTAAAACCAGAAGGCCATAAAAGGAGACCATGTGTATCCATACTAACCCAGAGCCTGGGGATACAGTTAGATTTTAATAGAACATTTAAACAAAGCCAGGGTACAAGATCTACAAATCTCAGAGGAAATGGTGTTCCAAAGGGCAGGTGTCATGACAGAAAAGGTGAGTTTCCTGGGCCTCACCAGATGGCATTATTTAATTAATGGGACCCAGAGCATGACACACAACAGCAGGATGGAGGGAAAAACAACAGGGGAAGCGTAGCTTCCTACTTATTTAATTCTACTTTCCTGATTCTTCTTGGTCAGGAAGAAGCACAATCTCACATAGAGCTTGTCTGGATGGCTCCATTGTTAAGGTGGGCATTTTTTCAGGTTGTATTTTGGGCTTTTAGGATATTTATTGCTATGGGGTTTTTTAATATTTGTATTTGCTGTTATCATTTTTTGTCTTTTATCTATTATTGCATGCTTCCAATAGTTGCCTTCAGTGAGATTGGCAGCTATATAAAGTTTATTTATTAATTAATACCATTTTCCCCAAAATAAGACATCCCCTGATAATAAGCCCAATTGGGCTTTTGAGCACATGACAATAAGGCCAAGCGCTTATTTCAGGGTTAAAAAAAGATAAGACAGAGTCCTATTTTCAGGGAAACACGGTAGAATCTTCATTCTAATATAATAGGCACTTCTAGGAATGAATTGAGTTAGTTTTTTAGTTACCTACCTAATTCCAAATTACACCTTGCTCATCCTATAAGTATCAACAGCTTAGACTGGGACAGAACAGTCTAGCTATCTATATCACATAATATAATTTGGGAAATGAAGAAACCTGGATATGATGTGCAATGCATAATAGCACATTACATTATGAAACAGATGTCTTCATTCAGGTGAACTGTCAGTGCATTGGGGTTTTAAATCACCCAGAGTCTGGAACATGAGAATGGTTTATTGAAATATGCTTGTGTCTGATTCTGGAAAGAAATTGCAATTTGAGTTATACATGTATATCATTTAATAGGAGGAATGTGAAATAACTTTCTTTTTATAAAGTGGTACTAGGTTACAATATGCCAACTAGACTTCTAGAAAGTATATGAATTACATCATTTGGCTTTTCATAGGAGAGAGGAAATAAGCCAAAACAAGAGAATTTAAATTAAATTAAAATCATAGTTATCTTTGGAAACATGTCCAGAAGATTACAGGATGTTGGGAAAGGAGGGAACTTTTAGGAACTTTTAGATACCCAATTATTTTGTAGTTGAAGACACCATATAATATGTAATCAATATAAACTAAGCTTCACTTTTCCCCAAAAAAATATGCTTCCTGATATGTTTCAGAGTTCTCCAGTCTATGACCAAAGAGGTCAAAATAAGATCATCTCACCTGATTAATATCACCTGACCAAGCCAGGATATTTCTCATACACACTCATAAATCTTTGGCTGCTGGATTCTTGGAGCAGTTGAAGAGAACATATTATTATTCCATTATTGCACTATATTCATGTGCATTTGGCATCAGAAATTTTTAATGAAGGGATACTGAATTAGATTGATACTCAATCCGAGAAAGTTGTCCTCAACCATTAACAATAGCTGCTCCTGATTTACAGGAACCAGTGAAGATTTGGTGCAGCATGTTTCCCTATTTAAGAAAGATGAGTGTTTCCATTGCTAATAGAGTTTTCATTACAGCTGAAGTGAAACCCTGAAATGTGATACGCAGCTATGAATCCTATAACTGTATTTGCAGAACTTACTATGGCAAAGCTACTTTTCCATCTGTGTACGTGTCTTTGTATATGAAGAGAAAGAAACAGACATATTTGGATGCTCAATGATTGTGCAGAAGTATATGTGTGTGCAGGTGTCTGTACTCTTAGAATACCATGCAGTAATTATTTCAGTATCACTGTTCTAACGTTCAGGATTTGGATGAAATAAAAATCTACCATATTGTACTGTAATTTTATCTTTTCTCTTCTCTTCAAGCATGTAAAAACAGACCTTCCCCTCGTTCTATCCCTGTAACACTGATGAATGCAGTTAGTATGTGCTCTAGTGACTAAATTGGGGATTTCAAGGAGTGTTGCTCACACAGATGGAAATGGAATAAAGTAGAGTTGATTGAAAAACATTTCTCTAAATACAGATGGATCCCTTTTTAGTTGTGTTTTTTTCTTCAATATCATTTTAAACAAAAGATTTATAGGCCTTGAGAGTTGCATCTAAGGCATTTCAAGCAGAACTGTGGCCCTATGGCTTTAGATGGTGTACGATTCCACTGTTCCCCCTTAAGATGGTTGGTTTTCTTCAGAAGGAAAGCGTGGGAGAGTATGAAGGAAAAGAAATGTCATTATATTACATTTCCCAGCCTCATAACAAGAAGACTAATCCTAAAACTTGGGATTCGGTGGAAGGAAAAAAACCCAGAATGCTTCTTTTCTGTACCACACTAAGGACAAATTCTACTATTAGGATACTTTTTTTGTATCTTTTCTCTACTTATTCAACAGTTTGCACTTGCCCTTCACTATATTTTCCTTTTGTCCACTCTTGCAAATGTCAAGGCATTCTGACAACTGTTCAGGATTGACCATAAAACCCCTAAGATCTCACTTGGGATTTTTGATGTTATACAAGCTTGTATCTCAATATCAAAGAAATATGTAGGATAATTGCTATGGCTCCCTATACTCTGTCCTACATAGCTCCTGTTCCTTAATGTTATTTTTTACTTTTAATTGGATTGATAGGGAATTTCCTATGTTATATTATATGTCAATCATATTTGGTGTTTAATATAGGTGAGCAAGAAGTATGACTGTGACGCCTTAAGATCATTTTTGGGGACCTTCAAATCTTTTCATTACTATGTGGCTGTGTATTTGACAGCATGATATTAATAGCATTCAGAACTTTCTAATAATGCCTTTAAAGCCTAAAATGCACTGTAAAAGCATGTGGTTTCTCCATTTGAGGGACTAATTATGTATTATTGGTCCAACTATGCCTTTCTATGCCTTTCTGGACTCTCCATGATAATAATCGCCCTTCTTGCCTATAAAGGAGGTAATACAGCTAGATTATCACACTCCTTTTCATTAGAACTTTCTAATCCCAAAGATCTTCAGTAGAATAGGTCCTCCATGTCTCCATGGACACATGGAGACAATTAATAACTGGTGAAACAAATTAGGAAGTAACCATTGTCCCACATAATACATCATATATTAGGTGTGTCTTCTTTAGATTATTGTATGTTTTATGTTTAGACCATCAGAAGTTACTATGTATTTGTTATATATTTAATGTAATTCACAAAATATTGTCCCTGATTTGGATGCATTTAAGGGTTTACAATCCTTGGAATGTATTTACTTGCTGACCAAATCCTTTCCTAGGTTTCCAGATCACATGCTATAAGCATAATATAATAATGCTTACCATATAAAACATATGATTCCATATCAATAAAGCCTTCCATAATTTTAAACTTCTAAGAACAAGATGTGTTACTTTAATATTATTCCAAATGCTGTACATTATTTGAAATAGATTTAAAAATATGTGATTCCATTGGCAGACAAAAGAACCCCAATTATTATATGTCTTTTGCATTCCTATTTGATTGTGGTATTTTAATTACTATGTAATTCCTTGTTTTAATAGTCCAAAAATTGGATCTTTAATCCTACTTTACATGGTCCATAAAACCTCTGTAAGATTAAGCCATTGTTTCAGAATTGCTATGGCATAGCTATGACCTCTCCACCTTGTAAATCAATCTCACAAATTTCAAAAGATAATATCAAACTGTATTTTCCAGAACAGTTTTAGAATTAAGATAGAGAGTTACTGTCAGCAGCATTCTGAGTCTTGCTGTGATTCATTCACTTGAAGGCCATCCTTTGACAGTTACAAAGTACGGTGGTGAACTCAAAAGAAAAAACAACAACAATGCCATCACACTTTAAACAGAAGAATGCTGCATTTATGTTAAGTAGAATAAATTTAGGGCATATATTAGATATAGCAAAATAAAATAAGAAAATATTTTCTATAAACAAAAGAATAACAAAAAAAATTGACCCTACGGTCTTATACATGCCTATTTAGAAACCAGTTATACGCCGTTCAGTGAGCTTTACATTGAGGGTAGTAAGAAGAGAATTTAACATACTGTAAATTATCTGAGCAATGAACCCAGACCAATTTAACCTTAAGACTATCTGGTTTTACAAGATCCCTTAAAAAAATTCTTAAGAGCCAGATTCATTCTCCTAAAGTAAATCTGGTCCAATGCTCTCAATGCCTATACAATTGAATCATAGCAGAATTAAGGACACAAGGTTACATTCAATGATACCACCATATTCTTCACATTGACCAATATTTTAAGCAGATATCTTCATAGCAAAAGGAAAGATTCCTATTATTCCATTCTCCTTCCATATATATACCAAGAGAATGCATGGCATCCTTAATAAATAAGGATCTGGACTTTCTTTTTTAAATGAATACACATCTTTAATGAAAATGTAAGAGTATGTAAGACTTCCATATATTGCAAGATTAATTGATTATATGCCATCAAGTCATATTTGACTTCTAGTGACCACATAACAGTGGTGGTATTCAGCCGGTTCTATCCGGTTCTGGCGAACCAGTAGAGGCGGCTGCGGGATGCTCCCACCCAGACATCATCACGTCCTGTTTTTGCTGCTCTGTGCATGCCCAGAAGGTCCTGCGCATGCGCGGATTTGGCGCTTGCACTCACATTTGCAAAATGGTAGCGAAGGTAAGTGAATACCACCCTGCCACATAGATACATTTTCTCCATTATTATTTATCCCTAAGATGTTCCTTCAAGTCTCTCAATAGGGTATTTATTATCGCTCTGACTGAGTCCATCCATTTTGCTCTTTGTTGTCCTCTTTTTTTCTTTCCTTTAACCTTTCCCAGCTGGGTTTTCACATAATGTGTCCAAAGTAGGATAATTTCAGCCTGGTTATTTGTTCCTTGATGAAAACTCTGGCTTGATTTCTTCAGTGACTCATTGGTTTGTTTTCTTGACTGACCACAGTACTCTCAGGAGTCTTCTCCAATACCAAAGATGAAAGAAAGACACTCTTCCTATCCCGCTTTTTTAAAGTTTGAAACAAATACAGGTCAAATATAAGTATCTGAGACCACAGACTATTCTAAGGCATAAATCATTGTTTGTAGCCTACAAGGGTTTTTGGCTAAACCAAAACCAAAACATTATGTCTTAATGTGTCATTTAATGTGGCATTTGAACCCTGACAAAAGAAAAAAAATTCAGTCTTTAGCCTGCTAAATTCCTAAACTGGACTAATTTGCCATATTCAGCCTGCAGCAGCAGGAAACATGAGAGAAGACTAAACCTCATTTATATTACTAAGATGTAGTGAAAATAATGAAGTGCTCTTATTAACAGATTCTTCAGGTAAAAGTCTTAGGCCAGAGAAGAAAGAAAAATAGAATTAAACAATTCTTCCAGAACACCATATTAAAGAAAGGAGTGAAGAGGTTAAGTCTAGGGTTCATTTTCTCAATCGTCATTAAAGGTGATTTTAAGTAGAAGATGTTGCATTTAAAAAAAAATCAGAGCACATTATTGAAATGCTGAATGTGGCTTCCAAGAAAATAAAATAAAT
>JANHFK010006955.1:44795-59121 GCA_036250565.1 Sibynophis collaris
AATATGACTGTGCACCGCCCTGAGTCCCGTAAGGGAATAGGGCGGTATAAAAATTTAATAAAATAAATAAATAAATACATAAATTACAATTTACAAACAAAGACAATAAGAAAAATGCTAGACTAATAGAATTGGCATTTAAAATCAATGAAGAAACTAATAACTAATAAATATTGGAGTTGGTGGAGTGGGTAAAAATTAATCTTTAATAATTATCCAACAACCTTCTCTCACTTCCTCTCTTTGCACATGTGGGCCAACTATACTTAAGGAATATTATGTATACTGCCTTAGGTTGGACAAAATAAAAGTAGGATATAAATTAATAATATTTTATATGTGGGAAACAACAGTTGATAAATCCACTTCTCGAAAGGGCTTCTGTTTCAGATGGGACATAGGGTTCTCTTGAAAGTGCAAAGCATGCAGAATGGCAAAAATAAAAAGTTGCCATTCTACCTCCTCTGTAATTAATTTAATACTCTTAAACACTCTTAAAACCAAAATCAAATATAAGCAATTATATGAATATTGAAGCTTTTGCAAATTTGCAGTTGAAGAGGTTATCTCTGGGCTGGGCTTGAATTGTCCCAGGACAATTGTCTTGATTTCAATGTCAGTGCTGTTGCTGTTACTTCAAAATCCTGTCTCAGGATTTTATGACTACTGGCACAATGGGGCTGTCCAGAAAATTGAAGGTGCAATGAATATTGCCAATGATCACACTTTAGGCTCTTGCTAGCTGTAGCAGGGAAAGTTTAATTGATAAACTTTTGGAGGGCCTTTTAATTGAGAGAGTGATCTCCACTGCTTTGAGAAAGGGAAGTTTTGAACAACTGTCAGTTGTAAATATCCCTTTGCTGGACAAAGTCCTGGAGAAGGTGAATGTCACTTAGTATGAGCATACTTGAATAAAATACAATAATTTTAGACTGTAGACCTAGCTCTGTAGACCATGAATAGAGCTGGGAAACTACTCTTGATTGTCCTGCTTAGTGGCCTCTATTGGGAGAGAGACGTGAGAGATCTACATTGTATTATAAGCAATGAATGACAGAATGATTCTTTCAGATCTCGGCAGCATTTGATAATGCTGATCATGGTATATTGGAATACGTAGAGTATTGGGCATAGAAGGCACAGTTGTACGATGCATCCATTTATACCTGCAGGACCATTACCAGAAAGGAGATTTGAGACCAGTATTTTTGACCCACAGCATTTGAATGAGGGAATTATGCAAAGTTTCACTCTTTGTTTCCTACTATTCGTTATTTCCATGAAGTACCTTGCTCATGATAAAAAAAAAAAAATGTGTAGGCTGCCTTTGCATTTTAAGTTCAGAGTCCCTTGAAATCATGCCATTTTGCTTCTTATTTGTTGATCATGGTATGTTGTGATGACTAAACTTATTGAATGGATGTAAGTTATTTTATAATTTAACAAAGATAAGAATGGATTTTTATGGGCTAAAACAGGGGTTCCCAACCACTGGACCGTAAACCGGCCTATTTGGAACGCAAGGGGTGGGTGAGTGGACGAAGCTTTATTTGCACATGCACAGAATTAGGTTGTGCGCGCACAACCATCCCCTCCTCCTTCCCCTGCAGCCACTGCTGCCAGTCGTGGACCCAAAAAGGTTGGGAACTGCTGGGCTATAACTCACATTGCAATTTGAATTATTCTTTTTTGCTTCTCTACTGGCTTTTGGATAGTAAGAACATGTTATAATCTGAGTAAAATTGTTATTCTTTCTCAAACAACTAGATTGTTTCCTTAGAAATATGGAACTTAGTCTGATACAAGTTATTAGGATATCTCCATCTGATCATTATGTGTTATAAACAATGAATGACAGGCAATCTTATAAGATTGACCATTATTGCACTCTTGAGATACCTGGAAAAATAATTTGACAACTAAGAACGTAATGTCATTTAAGTTCAAAACCATAAGACCTTTTCCATGGAATTCATGTAATCTTTTCTTTTCCATAACAATATTTAGTTTTCTGTCAAAATTCATAGCCTGCAAGAAATGTTTTATCTTTTGACTCAGAATTAATCACCAAACAATTTTGTATATTCTCTGCTTTTAGCAATGCTTAAGACATTTTCAGAAATGTTTGGTATTTTTTTTAATATAAATTCTCAGCTGGAGTAATAATTATGCCAGTATAGAAAATTCATCCTTGTGAATGAGTTGAACATGGTGGGTGTGGATATATATGTGATAGTAAACTATTTTTCTGTAAAGTTAAATATTGTTGATAGCTCTATGTCAGAAGCAAAAGTCTGATGTGATAAAACTATATCAATATTTAGATACAGATATCTGTCCATTCATCCTCTCACACACACAAACACAAACATATATGTACAAACACGTACACATGTACATATATATAAATAGGTGGTATTCAGCAGGTTCTGACCAGTTCTGGAGAACCGGTAGCGGAAATTTTGAGTAGTTCAGAGAAAATACCACCTCTGACTGACCCCCACCCCCATCTATTCTCTGCCTCCCGAGTCCCAGCTGAGAAGGAGGAAATGGGGATTTTGCAATAACCTTCCCCGGGAGTGGGGTGGGAATGGGAGATTTTACAATATCCTTTCCCTGCCACGCCCACAGAACTGGTAGTAAAAAAAAATGAATCCCACTACTGCATACACACACACACAGACACACACACACACACACTATCAGGAGTAGCTCTGAAGCATGAATTACTCCTTTGTAAAGTATGTTCTTCTAAAATCTCTACTAAAATTAGTACTGGGTATCTTGAAAAAGTATTTGCTACTGCATGTATTTTGCTTCAGTGATATTCAGTATGAGTATTATATATAAATATCTGGAGAAAAAGTTTCCGGCATCTCATCAGCATTTTACCCAATTTATCAGTGGAGCCAATGGCTTAAGTTTTGTATATAGTTAAAAGGATTTCAGTTCGTATAAGTACTGTGTGAATTGTTTACATATCAACCCTGCAGTAAATTCTCTATTTGGGTAGATCTGTAGATTTTTGGATCTATGAATGTTCTGGAACAGTATGCTATTGGTTTCAATTCTTGTTGATTTTGAGGCAATATTGTGTTTATTTCATAGCTGCTAGTGTTGCACTCAAGCAGAATAACATATAATGCAAACATTGAGATTTAATAAATTGGTAGTATCTCCTTTCTCCAACCTGTATTCTATTTCATTTTTGCTCCAAGTTTTAAAAATCTAGATATTTTTAATTAATGAGATAGGGAAACAATAATGTATCTAATTGCTAATTTGTTGATAGAATTAAGCAATTTTAATTATTTGTGAATGGTTTTAATATTTGAGTCAATTTAATATAATCCTATAATTTTAATGCTACGAGAAAAGTAACATTTTGACCTACAACATTGGGTATATTGTTAGTTTTTTTTTACAGGTCAATGACATCTAAAAACCTGCTAAATGTAGTTGTTCGTTAAATCCTATTTTATGCACATAAAATATTTCCTGGTTTATGCAAGTAATACATTTCCTGCAATCAAACTAAAAATCTGAATTTATTAAATGAAACTAAAAATATAGCACTTTCAATTCACATACTTACAATAAAGCAATCTTTCTGTTTTGCAGTGTAATGTTCAGGTTCAGAAATGCCTTATGTGGATCGTCAAAATCGTATTTGTGGTTTTTTAGATATTGAAGAAAATGAAAACAGTGGTAAATTTCTGCGGAGATACTTCATCCTGGATACAAAAGAAGATAATTTGGTATGGTATATGGATAATCCACAGGTAAACTTCAAGTTTTTTTATTTTGTTTGTATAAATTAGATAAATATTATATTTATTAATGTAAAATTTGTAAGTTTCTGAAAGGTTCTGCAGGTTCTGAAATTACTAATTGCTAATCATTTCATATTTTTATTATGCTAAATATTATTTTAGAATTGTGCTGCATAGTGAACATTTATTTTTATGATTCAGCTGATAATCATTTAAAACTTGTACATTTTAAAACTGTGAATAGGCAGCTTAAATTTCCATCAACCTAGACAGCAAGGAATAATAAAAGCTGCAACCTGAAACATCACTCATTGTTGAATCTACTTTTATGTTATGGAAATAAATAAATAACTTAGCAAGTGTATACATGGGATAATGATGCCTATTATTTGATTATGGGCTAAAATTGATAGTGGAGTGTTATTTAGAGAAATGTAATTTAAGAATATATTCCAGATTTAGTTGCTACTTGAGAAAATAAATAATTGCAGAATTTTGCAACTTAGGATAATATGCAGTAATGCAGTTGGTTTGAATTAATGAAACAAAGCTTGTTAGAACCTTACAGGTAGTCCTTGGCTTATAACTGGTCACTTAATGATAATTCAAAATTACCAGGGACCCAGAAAGCACTTCTGGCTATTGTAAAATGTCATACTACAACCTTACCCTCCTCCCAAAGTCACATGACCACATTTTGGCACTTGGCAATAGGTTAATCTTTATGATGGGTTGATTTTCAATTCTTTTTACCATAAAAAAGATCCATTCAGAAGAAGAAGAAACCTGGCAGAATGAGTTTGCATGTACAATGAGTGACATTCACTTACTGAATGTGGATTTGCTTAATGACACTTCAAAAAATATGAAATTGGGTCTGGTCATGTGTGTTCCTCTATGACCATAATGATGTTCACCAGAAATTCAGTCCCAGTTTCAGCTTTAAATCAAGAATTACTTGTACTTTAAAATTGGATAAATTTTGAAATATTTGGTTTGAAATGATAAGGGTTATTATGTATGTGTATGTATTTCTTTTACACTACTATGCTCTATACTTAATTACAGAACCTCCCCTCTGGATCTCCACCAGTTGGATCCATTAAGCTTACCTACATTTCAAAGGTATGTGTATGCTTCTCGGATTATTGAATTTCTAAATTCCAAATGCATAAAAACTCCTTTACATCTATATTTTATGCCACCTGTGCTGTGCTATCTGAAATGGTATAAGGTCTCCTACACGAGCAAGGTGTTGGACTATAAGATCTCCAAGGTCCCTTCCAAGTCTATTCTATGTTCTATATTCAAAATAGGAGTTGTAATTATATTTAACTGAGTATGTAATTTATGCTTAAAATTTGGTTTCTTTAAACAAACTAGTGAAACCAGTTTTTACACAAATTATATACAGATAAAGATGGTTGGTTAAATAAATCAGCAAATGTATAAACTGCTAATATCTAATAATTAAAGTTTACAATGTTACTGGATACATTTTTATTGTAATTAGTATTATTAAAAAGTGTGTTTAGATCAACGTATTTACAATTGTATGTAAAAATTTTGACACAACTTGTTGAATTGTGTTTTAGTAAGTTCCTAAGTGAAATTGTATTTCAGGGAATTCCTAAATGAATAAAAGCTCACATACTCAGTCTCTACATAATATAAAAACAACATCTTTTTTTAAATCTGAAAATGTACTTGCTATTTATGTGTAGTTGTTTACAGGTTCAAAATAAAACACAGTTTGGGACTGAAAGCAATCTCAACATTTTATGTTACTTTCCCTTAAGAACTTTACTGTGAATATGATAGTGTGTTTCAGGTCATTGATTACCTGGAAGCTCTTTTACTGTTGAAATTTCTTCACTGAGACAGGGACATTGTTCTAGGATTTGATGGTTTTCATATTAATCCATCCTTCCTTATACTCACACAACATTTCCTATGTCACTTCTGTGTAGTTCCAAAGCATAATAGACCATTGCTGTGCTTAACACTTGGCAAGGTGTTCTTTTCTTCAGAGCTTGCATTCTTCTTTTACTGCAAACATTTCACACTTCTCCATATTTTAGACAATGTCTTTTGTGGTGAAGTTAGCCTTACGAAAACTTTCTGATAAGTTTTTCTGTTCTGGATTACTATTTCATAATTAGCTGCATTTTTCAGCAGGCTGTTTGCAATAATCTATAGTTTCTTTTTTTACGTATCTGACTAGTGTGGGGGAAGTTTGATCAAAGATTTATACTCTTTCCTCAGATCTTGCCTTGACCCTATTTCTCAACCACATTTCTCACCATTGAGATTGTTAGCTGGGAACATTTCAAAATGTGGCTATTTTAATAGCCTTACCATGTTTTGTAAGAGTCCGCTCTCTTCGAATTCAGATGGTCAAAAAGCTGTTTAGAGGAGCCCACACATTGAAAGGAGACACCAGTCACAACCTAATAAAATAGAAGGGTCAGAGTAGTTGTAGAATTGTACTGTAGGCCTAATATGGCAATCATTTTTAGAGCAGGGGTGTCAAACTGGCAGCCCACAGGCCGGATACCTCATGCGCAGGCCATGCCCACCCGAGCTCCACGAAGGAGAAAAACATTGTGAAATGTCATGTGACGTGGTGAGTTTGACACCTGCGTTTTAGAGCTTTATTAACAAGTTTATAGTACACTTAGAGAAAAAAAGTAGCATCAATTCGGTTGGAAGGATTTTTAAACATCTGCATCTACTATAGTTACAGTTTCCTTATTTTGAATGTGTAAACAATTGTATAATGGATATGCATACAGATTTTCAGAATGCCAGGTTTAATTGTGTATTATAGAGATTATCAATTTTTGTTGATTTAGAGATTAATTGATCATCTTAACCCCAACCCTTAAAGACCTGTCTCTATCCCCACATTTTAGACTTGAAAGAAGTATTGTATGCATCTTCTATGGATTCTATTTATATTGTATAAATAGCCACAATATATTGTTATCAATGGTTTTGATATACGGTTTCTATCTTTAATTTTTGTAAACTACCCAGAATTATAATGAGTAGGTGTTCTTGGAAATTTAAATTATAAACAAATAAAAATTGAAGAGAATATCTAAACGGTTTCAAATAAAGGTACAAAACCACTTACAGATATTTTAGAGTTAAGTATTTGGTAAAGAAATACCATTATTTTCAATATTTGTGGGCAAGGTTTTTTTAAATGCAAGTTGACTTTGCTTTAGATTTTTCAAGGTTCTATAGCAGTATTACTGGATCAACATTTCAAAACTACCATAGTTTACTTTATTTGAAAATCATTTCAGTTTTTAAAAATTCATTTTGAGTGAAATGGATTCAGTGAAAATTCAGAACTATAAGAGACAATAAGGGCTTCTGATACAACAATACACATATATTATGTTTGAACGAACATTTTTCTAACATGAAATAAGATATTAAAAATAAATATATGGCTGATTTTATTGGTCACTCATCGTATTTGTTGTGTAAGGTAAGATGTGATCTGGATTAATTGAATATATAATTTTTCTGGTATTATGTAGTAATTTGTATTTCAAGCTTTTTTTTGTCCATGATAAATAAAGCTTATATAGAAACATCAGATAATAAAATATCCTTTTGCTTATTGTAATGTCAATAGTTTCTGTTTAGCTCCAGTTTTATCAAGAAGTTAAATTAAGGTATTCATTATTCTATGTCACTGAACAATTCTGTGATAAAGTGTGTCCATTGATATGAGTATTTCCAGAAAACTAGATTTTTAAAAATTAAATGGATATGATAAATAGCAATGAATGGCTAAGTATGAAATATGTAAAATAGATAAGGTGGGAGGAATTGGTACAACTGTGCATCACATTTTTACTTCAGAAAAAAAAAAAGGAATGTGTTGCAAAAAATATTCAGATAAAGGAGTTATATTTTGAGATGAGTGCTGTACAATTTTTTTAAACAAGCAAGAGTACCATGTTATTTATTCTCTTTCCATCTCGAAGAGATGGGGTGACCCATGATGAAAGTGATCAGCAAATATAGGATCACAAATGCAAGTAATAATTTGAAAAATGAGATGACATGAGAGGGCAATAATAATTCTGGATTTAATGAATGAGCGCCTGGAAAGTTCAAAAATGAAGTATTGCTCTGTGGAAGTTTAGAGAAAGAGTGAGACATGCTTTTATTATAGGGTACTTTATTCACAATCAATTTTTTCTCAAGGCTCTGAATAGCTAATAGGTATACAGAATCCTGGACATAGCTAAACGATAACTCTCAATAGTCCCAGGTAGTATGACCATGTGCAAGGATTGCTGCGAATTACAGTTCAACAACATCCAGGAACTCAGAGATTACATTAAGTACATAGAAGGAAGTTAAACATGATATATTTTCAATAGGAAATTTATGTACATACAGGGTAGCTTGCTGTCTGTAAACTTAACACTTTATAGAAGTTTATTCAACAAATTTATATGGCTGGCAAACTCACACACATGATTAACTTTTCAGAAAGTATGAATTAGTGGTAGAATGTCAGGAAACATATATGGTAAAACAAAGATAAAAAATTGCTGTTCTTGCGTCAGTTCACTGCTTCATTTCATAGATCCACATGAACAGCAGTGTGCTTGATTTATCTACATCAATAAACTTATATTGAAATATATAGTATTTATACATGCTACACAATATAATGCCAATGTTCCCACTTTGTTAGGTAAGTGATGCAACTAAACTGAGGCCAAAGGCAGAATTCTGTTTCGGTAAGTTTTAAAAAGGTTTTAAATTATGCACCATAAATAATTTTTGGTGTGGGAATAATCTTTTTCATTTTAAAACATTGGTGTTTTTGAATACCGGTTTATTATATGTTTTCTTTCTAATATAAAGAGAACAGTGTCTCTTTAAAAAATAAAAAGCGAGTATTTTATAGATCAAATATTGAAAACGATGATTCTGCAGTTGCCAATGGTATATATAAGAAATAACAACAATCTTTTTGTTTTACAAGCTTTGATTTTGAATTCTGCTTGTTACGGCATATTTTTGGCTTGCTTTTTTGGATTTATTTTCTTGGTTTTTGAAAAAAAAATCAGTCTTAAAGTACAATTTGGTAATTATTTTAATAAATTTTATATTAGGATATTGTACATAAAAAAAAATTAAATAGAAAATATCTTCATGAATTTGCAGTATATGTACTAATATCAAAAATTATGGTTCCTGACATTTGAGTCTTTTTCTAGACAAACAAAGGGAAAATACCTTTACTTTTCACATAAACACATTCATGTTTTTATCTGTCTATATAATTTTTTCTCTCCAACAGTCATGAATGCAGGAATGAGGAAATACTTTTTACAAGCCAATGATCAACAAGACTTAGTTGAATGGGTAAATGTCCTGAACAAAGCTACCAAAATCACAGTAAGTGATCATTTTGAATTCTAGGTTATTCTGCATAGGGTCTCACTATAATGAGGCAACTATAAGAACTTTCATTAGTATTTCAAGTTTATATTTTGGCAGATCAAAATAGGTGTTTCCAACCACTCTGGGGCAGGAGGGCGCATGTCATGGGCTCTCAAATAAAATGGCTGTTATGGGAACTTGCCCATTTGCAAAAAGCTGTACCATTATCAAAATACTCATTATCAAATCTACTTTTTTCTGAGCAGTGGTATATATTTATAAGCAAAGCTTGGGTTAGAATTTTTTTTCTGTTCCATTAATAACTCAGTCCTGACTTTCATGACCTACCAGGAGGAGGGTTTAGGAATGGAGGAATTAATAGTATTCTGAAATTTAGTCTCATTCTGGTTTTTGGGGGGAGAGTTATCCTGCTGACATAATTAGATGGAGTTAACCTGTTGACATTCCATTAGATTGGAAAAAATAGCACAATTAAAAAGCAGAATAGGATAAGGGTTCTAATAGTCAGGAAGATAGACTTAAGGAAATTCATTAAGATACCATGTTGAGATCCCAGATTATGAATTTTATGTATTAGTTACCATGCTAGGATCTCAGTAAGTCACATAAATGGTACATCAGATTCTATACTTGTGTTGTCATGTGAACCTGCAAATCAGAGCTATATGAAAGCAAATGTTACTTTAAAAATTCTTGATAATTAGCAATAGCACTTAGACTTATATAGTGCACAGTGCTTTACAGCCCTCTAAGCGGTTACAGAGTCAGCATATTGCCCCACAACAATCTGGGTCCTAATTTTACTGAGCTTGATGGAAGTCTGAGGCAACCTTGAACTGGTGAGAATTGAACTGCTGGCAGTTGGCAGAATTAGCCTGTAATATTGCATTCTAACCACTGATATCTTAGATATCAATGCTCAGCATTTTAGAAAACAAAACGTTTGATCAATCAGGTGAAAATAGTTTTGATTGGAAGTTCTTTAACTTGGAAGAGAAGTTATGCTTACCGTGCTTTTGCTACAAAGGAATCTTCTGATTTTTTAAAAAAATATCTTGGTATCATATGCAACAACAGCTGCATCTAGGCCTCACTCAATGAAATTAGAAAAAAATTAAGCTCTATGAGAAGTAGGTGTGGTTTTGTTTGTTTTAGAATTTCTAAAAAAAACCCTGCATTTGTTGTTAAGCACCCTAAAAGAAAAGAACAATAGAAATCCCCCCAAAAATATATTAAAAGAATGTGAAAGAATTTCTTGCATCAATATTGATTTTAGTAAGTGATGGAAAAACATACCATGTAACTTTCTTCACTATTGTTTCTACACCATTAAAAAAAAATATTTCTGAAAGTTAGCCTCATCCTGGTAAAAGAATGAAATCTTAAAAATAATCAGTAAGAGAAGATTTAAGACGTTACAGCTCAGCTGTTATTAAAGAACCTCACAGGAAACTATTAAAATATTTAGCTATGTACATAGTTTTTTTAAAGCAACATTTAAAAGATAGGAAAGTAAATAATTTAGTCATGTCTTAAGAAAGAGATCCAAAAGGGATACCGGAAATGATGAACATTTGCCTCATTTCTCTTATTTGGGAATAATTAAAAATAGACAAGAATAGTCAAATTCTGAGATAGCCTGATTTAGAAGATACATTTTAGTTCAGTATTTTTATAATGTTCTATTTTCAGGTACCAAAGCAGGCTGACTCATTGTGTCATACTGATAGTGCATTGCGTCATTCTGAAAATTTGGGAATAAGAAAACAAATGTCTTACAGAACAGAAATTGTTGGTGGTGTTCCCATAATCACTCCTACACAGGTAATAATAAATACCAGTTCCAAGATAAGATACATTATTGGGATGTTGTCCTTCTCATTGATGTGTAGAGACAGCTGAACCTGAAAAGGGGAAAAAAATTGTCAAGATACCTCATTGCCAGATGTTCGCAGCAGTTAAGATACCTCTTAATTTTCATATTAAAAGAAAAAATAAAAGTAGTTCTTAGATGGAAAGTTTTAGTTTGCCCATATTTGCCAACTCCTTTAGCTTATAATATGTTGCCTTTAGTAAAAGGAGGAAGCTGACTGAATTGTGCTCTTCTAGTCAATGTGAAACTTACTGTATATCTGTGGTTGCACATGAGATTCTTTGATTTGTAGCTATATTATTTTCTGGGTCTTTGTGGAACTCATAAAGCTCACTTACTCATGTGATAAGTTAGAATTTAAAAAGCTGTTTTTGAAGGTTGCTTATTAAATTTTGTGATGATGCCTCCAAGGAACGTGAAATAGTTCATCTCTATATTTACCAAGGATGTAATTCCAGAACAACACAAGGAACTCTGTCCCCAGTTTCTTTAAAATGTTTGGTTTGCTTTTCAATGTACATTTATCTAGTGAAAATAATTGTTTATACCACTTATTTGATGTATGACATGGATGAAAGGAGCATAGCTGTATAAATCCGATTCTCTCTAGATATGGAAGTAAAACCAACTTTTTTTCTTTATTTATTCTAAATTATCTTGTTTACTCTTTCTAGAAAGAAGAGAGAAATGAATCTGGTGAAACTGATAAAAGCTACTTGAAACGATCCCAAAGCCATCTTCCATACTTTTCTACTAAGTATCCTCCAGACAATCCAGTTATCAAAGCAGGCTATTGTGTTAAACAGGGAGCAGTGGTAAGCAGATAGAGGGCCTTTTGAGGTTAACTCATATTCTACTTTTTCAAGGCATGTGTACAATACTGACAATAAGTATCCTTGACTTACAACAGTTCTTTTACTGACCATTCAAAGTTACAACAGCATTGAAAAAAGTGACTTATGGCCATTTTTCACACTTACGGCCGTTGCAGCATCCCCATAGTCATGTGATTTACATTTGAATTCTTGACAATTGGTTCATATTTATGACAGTTGCAGTGTCTTGGGGTCATGTGATCCCCTTTTGCAACCTTCTAACAAGCAAAGTCAATGAAGAAGCCAGATTCACAACCATGTTACTAATGCAACAACTTCAGTGATTCACTTAACAACTGTGGCAAGAAAAGTCGTAAAATGGAGTAAAACTTACTTAACAAATTTCTCACTTAACAACATAAATTTTGGGCTCAATTGTAGTCATAAGTTGAGGAGTACCTGTAATATAAAGAAGTCCTCAATTTTACTTCTATTTGATGCCAAATTGAGTCTAAGAAAGTACTTGAAAGTGCTAGCAATAGCTGCTGCAGATGACCAGTTACTGTTTATCTCTGTTACTGAATATGAAGACGTCTTTCCTATCTGAGCACTGAACTGATCAGCCACTGTTTCCCAATCTTGGGGACTCTGTAGCATTCCACTCTTCGGATTCTTAGCAATGGCCATACTGGCTGGGGATTTTTGGGTGTTGATTCAGCAAACAATTCATTTTGGTTTTTCTCCTCTTGTTGTGAAGGAGGGCAAGCTGTAAACAATGACTCTTAAAATCAACTAAAGAAAGAATTACTTTCTTTTTTCTGGTTGCTCTTGTTGTATATTGCACAATCAGCATTTCCTGCCCATTTAGAACCATTTTCAACTAATTAATACCATAAACTTACGCAGTTTCTGAGTATGGGAACATCCTTGCTTATACTCATGTTGAATCAGAAAAATGTTTCTGATTTAATGAACTAGATCTGAATAGTATACAGAATATGAATATGAGAAAAACCACATGTAGTCTTGATAGAAAGCCTAAAACTCAATGAATAAACAATGAATAAATAAAAAAATAACATGTTTCTTTAAACTATATTTATTACATTTTTGTTTGTATATATAGATGAAGAACTGGAAAAGAAGGTATTTCCAACTTGATGAAAACTCAATTGGCTATTTTAAATCAGAACTGGTAGGTATCCATTTATATCTATTTGATTAAGCAAAACTTCAGAAGAAATATTTTGACCAAATGTGTTAATACATAATGTTTTGTTTCCATTATTTGGTTAGAAAAATCAGTTTTTAGAAACAGAATTTAGAACATAATTGCCGTTGTATCCATTGCCTTTAATTGGTGGACATTCTAATGGATAGTGAATGGAACAATGATTAGATTCCAATATAATGATACTACTGACAGTTTTTATGTGGAATTAATAATAGGATTATCACTTTCCATACACCTAGTGCTCTGAATAAGTATTTAGTAGTGAATAAGTCATGTTTCTAAAATATAAATTGGAGAAAACATGAATTCTTAATAACTAAACACAGAGAGATAATGTATGCACTTTATTTCTTTTTCTGTTATGTACATTGATTTCATTTTGAATTAGAGATGAATAATTAAAAGCAGTTGTTATACTTATCTATCCTAGTTTGAACATAATGCCAATTTTTAGAATTGCATTATACAGATACTCTTCATTATTTCAAGGGTACCAATGGATAATTAAAACAGAATGTGCAACTTTGAAAAAATAAAGTCAGGAAGATATATTAAAAGAGACAGATATTAAGTTACAGAAATTTCAACAACTGGATGACTTTCATTTTAGGGCCCAATTTATCCTTTATCCTTTTAGGGCAAATATCTTTTCATTGCTTTTTTAATGCTCCTTCTCTGAACCTTATACTTTCTGCCTATTCCTCAAACAGCAGAAGGATTCACATTTGCCCAGGTCTCTCCTGAATCCTTATCAGGTGGTGAACATAACATTTTATGTATCTCCATAGCTAGAAGCCGGCCCTTATATTGCACATAGATAAAATATACAAAAACAACAACACCACCTTCAAAAGGAAGTTCTCCTCCAAAAAGAAACACACATCAAAACCTGTAGTTATATGAAATCCTTTACAGCAAATAATAAATACTGATCTATATTTACCCACTAGAGATAATGGAACCAGAAATAAAAAGGATGATTTATAGTGATGGTTTTCTTAAAAAAAAGATGGAAGGCAGTTTTAAAAGACAATAAATTAGAATATTAGAAAAATGCCATTCCCTTTATCTCTAGTTTTTTGGTACTATAGACCAGTGGACACCAACCAGTGGGCTGTGGCCCACTGGTGAGCCGCGAGAAAATTCTGGTGGGCCGTGGAGAAATTTCATTTCTGACAAGTGGGGT
>JANHFK010006959.1:5314-15435 GCA_036250565.1 Sibynophis collaris
CCAACCTCAGAAGGATGGAAAGCTGACTCAACTTTGAACCAGTCAAGATTGAACTGCTGGCAGTCGGCAGAATTAGCCTGCAGTACTGCATTCTAAACCATTGTGCCATCACGGCTAAGATTGTACACGTTGCAATTTCACCGGGATACAGCAAAGACTATTTAATATTTTATTCCACATATTCCAGAAAAATGCCAAACATTAAAAAGGAAAATAAAATCTAATATGTAAATAGCTCTGCTCTTGATACTTGTTTAAAGCTAGGCATTCTCCTGAGCCTCCAAATATTTTTTAAAAAACTTCTTAATGATGAAGGTTCAGAAAACAAACATTGTGGAAATGATTTCCCCTTCTTGCCCATACTTAAAAAGTAAAAAGGCAGTTGATAGAGTATTTCATCCAACTTGCAGAATACAATAAGCCATTAATTGCAATGAATGGAGATAAATCCAATTTTAAACCTTCTTGTATGTAAAAAATATACACACACTGCTAACAGAAATATCCTTAATAATATAAAATATTCTAGGTTGCCTTTAGTTTTTTGATTTGCAAAGATTCCCCCACCCCCCCATGCTCAATGCAGATGTATCCGTTAATGTTTCTTACTGTGAAGTACTATTATTGTACTATTAGATAGTCTCAAAAACATAGTAGTAATATGCTGACTCTCCTTGCCTCTTAAAGCCTCTCCTTCCCTTAGAGCACCTTTGCAACAAAGGAGTAGCACTTACTTGAGGCCTCCTTCCTCTCGCATGTTCTTAGTGCTGAAGTTAGTATGGCATCCAGCTCCATTCCAGTTGCCAGGAATAGGCTTGGGGTCAAAAGATACAATGACCCCGAAGTCTTCACATACTCGATGAAGGATGAATCGAGCAATCCAGAGGTGATCACCCATGTCAACACCTTCGCAAGGGCCCACCTGAAACTCCCACTACAAGAGAATCAGAATGAAATCAATCGATCATTCACACCCGTCTCTACATATACTAAATGTATAAAAAGAACCAGTGGTGAACGATTAAGCATTAACAGCAAGGATTTATACCTGGGCTGGCATAACTTCTGCATTTGTGCCTCCAATGTTGATACCTGCATATAGGCAGGCGCGATAATGGGCTTCTACAACGTCTCGACCATAAGCTTTGTCTGCTCCAACTCCACAGTAATATGGCCCTGGAGAAACACAAGCAGCAAAAGAAATCAGTGGGAGAATCTATACCTCTAGTCACCACATTCAGCAAATCCATGTTATATAAAGGAGATTCCTGTATAGATAGTCCTCGACTTATAACTACTCGTTTGTAGTGACCATTCAAAGTTACAACAGTGACTAATGACAATGTTCACACATATGACCATGGCTGCATCCCCATGGTCATGTGATTAAAATTCAGAGGCTTGGCTGCTGGCATGCATTTATGACAGTTCCAGTGTGCTGGAGTCATGTGATCAGCTTTTGTGACGTTCTGACAAGCCAAGCCTATGGGGAAGCCAGATTCACTTAACAACCATCTAATTGCAGTGATTCATTTAACAACTGTGGTAAGAAAGGAAAATGTTGCAAAACTCACTTAATAAATGTCTCACTTAACATAAATTTTGGGCTCAATTGTGGTCATAAGTTGTAGACTTAATTAAATTGTGTTATCTTCTCTTATTCAATCATCAAGTTAATTTACCTTTAGTGATATCCTCAAGTAATCAAATACCAATATTATCCTGTTCAAAATGTAATCTCTGATTGGCTGAGATCACTGTTAGATTAATCCAAGGAGTTTCACAGTTGAAAGCTTCCTTTAAACATTTCCATACTCTCTCATGAATTGGGAATTTCTCTTAACTAGGTGAGTGGTCCACCTACCTCAGCAATGGATTTCTGCTGCCTAAATTTTCATTTACTATCAAAGGCCTAATATTTACTTTATGTATGAAGAGTAGTAGCTGTCACTAACATAGTGGTGTCTCAATGGCAGACTGCAATTAGTGGTTATGCATTGAAGATTTCATAGGAATTTCAGATAGAATCTTACCTTGTGGTCCAGGAAAGCCATTGGAAGGCCAACCAAAAGGATGTCCATCTGTTCCCAGAAGGGTATATTCTTGCTCCATTCCAAACCAAGGGTTCTGGTTAGATACCATGTCCATAATCCTTTTACAAGTAGTTCGTAGATTTGTTTCTAAAAAAAAAACAAGGAATAAGCCAATGTTGGTAATTCACATAGATTTTTATCCTTCTCTTAGAAGAGAGGCGTAGATGAATTTGAACTGCAATTTTATATATTTGTACTTCATTGTTCTTGAGCAAATATTTAAGATTAAAAAATGGGTTTTTTTTAACAGAACGGAAGGATTTAGGTTGATGGTTTGGTCAATCTCTAAAGCTCAATTTGCCCAAAGCACTTTCTAATTAATTTCCCCAGTCCCCTTGTAAGATAAAACACATTGTACTTATTTTTACATTGCCAGGTGCAGTGGAAACTGGATAACCTTAGAGTCCCCTGAATATTTTAGCTAAGCAATCTTGATTAAACATCAATATCAAGATAAATAGCAATAGTGTTGTCAGTGTTGGCTATTAAAACAGGATGGTTAATAGGATGGCTAATGAATCCTACATTTTTTTCAGGATTGTGATGCATTAGTTAAAAAGGAAACATTGTTCAGTAACTTAAATGAGAGATGCGTGAGTAAAAGCGATGCCTGTCAGCTGACAAGGAATCAGTTGAAACTTTAGAGAATGCAAGTCTTGTGGCTGGAAGTGGTTTCACATGAGAGCATTCACTAACTATTTTTCTGGCAACTGCAGGCTGTGTTGGTATTTTTGTAAAAGGATCTGACAAGTTGTTACCAAAAATGTCATACTAGACGTTGGCCAGGCAGTATGGCCTGGTGCAAAAGCAAGGGGTTTTTTTAGTTCTTATTTTGCATAAATGTCATTAGAATGATCCATTAGTATCTGACTGTTTCCAACATAAAGTTGTGCAATGAACTCTACTGAATAACTGAGATCAACATGCAAATGAAATATCACAGCACATGGCAGAGACCTCCTGTTACATACATGATGTTCCATAATGCTAGACTATTACTTCCCTAACTAAAATATAGATGGCCTTGACAAATGAATTGTAATCTACTATACTTCAATAAATCACTATTTTAAATTACCCTGCTAGATAGAGGCCCACAATTCTTATCTTCAGTGGAACTGCAAGTCCCTATTTAAAATTACCATTGTTAACAGTGAAAGGAGGCAAAGCAGTTATCAAAAATACTTGTTTTTTCTTGCCCTGTGAGTTAAGGATATGGCAAAACAAAACTTTTAAGATCTCATTCATCAGAAAAAGGCAAATTCTTTCCCAATTTGGAATGAATTGTAGAGCGATCCTCCTCCAGATATCTTAAAGTATGAACTGGAGATTTAATTTAATATTCGTGACCTGAGGCTATCAGTTTTAATAGTCTAAACTCCAATCATATTTTCTCAAAACATTAAACACGCTTTCTGCAGGCAAGCATGCTAAAAAGGGTGTTTTTTTTTGTGCACAATACAATGGTTAAACCTCTGCTTCATTATTCATCTCAATGAAATGGGAGGGGGGGTGTTTCTGCATTCTTTTCCTGGTCAGGACAGAAGCTTTAAAAGGGCAAAGCTGGAACACACCTGCAGGCTTGCGGTTGTACTTTAAAACTTCACATAAAACCAGTTTGTTTGGGTCTTTGCGGAAAGGATCTCGAAACATGGCTGAAGGCACAAGATACATGTCACTGTTTGAACCTTCAGACTGGAAAGTGCTTGAGCCATCAAAATTCCACTCTGGTAGGTCTGAAAACAAAAGTAAGATTGAAGTTAAGTCACTTTTACAAACCTTACAAACCTGTACTATTAAGTTTTGCTGCTATTGGTACTCACACAATGATTTATCTATGATTTACACCAATAAAAATATACCTCACATTGTACTCATTAATGGGAGTTAGCCAGCTAAAGTCAGCGGTATACTACTACTTATTACATATCCCAAAGTGTAAAACAGTAGGTAGCTGCCATAACTAGTTGTCACTAATAATCTTAAGAGCAGGCATTGTCAATATTTGCTGATGGCATTAACACTTTACTTTTATAGTTGTAACAATTGTGAGATCACTTCAGACATTCACTGACAAGTAGATCAAGAAAGGTATCAATGCAGAGGAGCCACGGTGGCACAGTGGTTAGAACACAGTATTGCAAGTTAATTCTGCCTGCTGCCAGGAGTTCGATCCTGACCGGCTCAAGGTTGACTCAGCCTTCCATTCTTCCGAGGTCAATAAAATGAAGAGCAGATTGTTGGGGGCAATAAGTTCTCATTGTAAACTGCCCAGAGAGTGCTGTAAAGCACTATCGAGCGGTATAGAAGTCTAAGTGCTATTACTATTGCTTTGTCTATGCCAGCTTATTGCAAATATTTCATAATAATGCCTAGTTCTACCACTAGACAATCTGGACAGGGCCAGGGAGGATTCTCCAGGATTGTAATTTTACAGGCATAAAGTTGTGTAAAAAGATTTGCTTTAAACTACTCTTAGTTGGCAACCGCGAATGATATGCAATGAAGCATCTGTTCTCAGCTCTTGCCTGTGGCTTGTTGCTAAGTATTCTTTCTTAGTTTTTGTCAACAAGTATATATTATAAAATTACAGGGGGTGGGGAGACTCCAAAACACGAAAATTTAGTAATTTTTTTAAAAACTCTGAATAGATTCCAGGGTTGTAGCATTACTCACATTGGAACTTTCATTGCCCTAGAAAATGTATGCCTCTGTTTGCCCACGGTATTCAGTACTGATAATTGTCAAGGGGAGAAAAACTAATGAATAAATAAGCACAGGGCAACCGGCATTAAAGTAGTTAATCTACTTAATCAGTTTGATCCCTTTCATATGCTGAAGGTGGTGAAATGATTTAAACAAGTTGTGTCAGCCACTTCCTCGGAATAAAAACAAAGCCTTTAACTAAATTCTCCTAATGAGCTATACACACTGGGCAGGTTTCGTAACCATCTCCGGCTAGCTCCATAGCAACCGGGGAAGAAACTCTCATGCTCTTGATTGCGCTGGGAGTGCCATTTTAAGTCAAGCAAAAGACCAGGTTTTTGCATATACTCTCTTGTCCGTCTGTATTGTGTACATAAATCAGGGCAAGAACAGGGAGCTATCAAAGGTACATTTCCTAAATGCATTTGGATCAATTTTGTGGCCTAGAAAGCCCCATCCTATATCACACAAATCCCCCCCCCCAATTTCCAATTAAGATTTCATCACTTGGGGGTGGCCAGGAAGCAGGCTAAACAGACCGCAGTAGGGAGAGATCTTCCCATCAAACGGAATAAGGCCATTTGTTTGAGATGATTGAAAGGACAGCAAATGGTTAGTTCTGTAATGTATTAATGTAATTTTTGAGGAATGGGAAGAAGGAGGATTGTGTTTTTGTTTCAAATCCTTGAATAGGTTTATTTTTCAGTCAGTAAGTTACCTTGACAAGCACTCAAGAAAAAGCTGAAGGAAAAGGCAGTGTTTCTTTCCCCAGTAGGTGGACTATAAAGGGAAAAGGGCTAAGATAGCACCTTCTAAGATGGCAAGGTTGAGATGTGTGGTCTTCAACTTTCAGAATTGTGGGTGTTGAAGTCCACACATCTTAAACTTGCCAAAGTTAAGAAACACTGCTCTAGGGCACAAGGGTTTCAAAAAAAGGGCATTAAGTGGGCAGAGATTAATAGTCTTGAAAATGAGGGAGGCATGCAGACAAAAGCCAAGTGCTTGCCATCTGTGATTCAAGGAATCAACTAAGGGCCAAGGAATTCTTTATTTCAAGAGCAGCACAAAAGACTGAATCTTGCCAGAAGCATCTCTACCATCTACCATTCAGGCCTCACAGATTGGTAAATCTTGACAAAAAGGTGAGGTTCGAGTGAAGTAATACATTGTGGCTGCAGTTCTGTAGCTTAGCCTTCTTCAAGTGCACTGGTGCTCTACAGACATGTTTCACAAATATGATGGCAAAGAAGTTTGAGCCAAGATAGAAAAATGTGTTCCAAGTATCTCGCTTGTTCCATAGAAATTAGAGAACAGAGAGACAGGTTTAGTTATTTAAGTTCCCCTTTTACCCAAATATGGATTTGAAGAAGGTATCCATAATTCAAAATTAACGTTAATGGTCACACAGATTTAAAAAAATAACTGGAGAAGTTCCATCATTTATTTCATTTAGCAACGTATAAATTGGTTTTATTTATATATTTATTTACATCAGCTGGAAGTATGAAATGTATTTCATCTAAGCGTAAGGCATTTCATCCTATATGTGATCTTCATCAACAAAATAACCCAATTTCTTTTAGAAATGAAATTGTTGTTTCTATTTATTATTACTTCCTTGCATATGTAGAACACATTGCAATGCAGTTCTATTTGTAATGTAAAGATTGGATGGAATGGATAAGCACATGTATACAAGCACAACTTGTATGCCTTTTCTGAGCTAGGCAATTTTTAATATATTTTTTTGGGGGGGGGAAATAGTTATGAGAGCAAAACCAGAAGAAATAATAGGCATTATGGAGAGGGATTTAAAAAATCCCTTTGCCAACTATTAACAACTGCACACTGCCGCCTCCTGGTTTCGCAGAATTTCATCAATTCTACAACCCCTTTTGGCTGTATGTCCATCTATGCAGTTGTGAGAAAATGTGATTTTAATGAAATGCTGAAAAACATTGGATAACTTAGCAACTTGGTTTGAATCTTGTTTTATGGATAAGGTATTTATTTGTGGAAAACTATTAAGGTTATAGTATTCTTTATTCCAAAATACAACAGGACTCTAGTTTGAAGTGCTATATTTCCTATGTCAACAGGGATGCAGTGAAAGGAGAAGCTAAGAGGGAATAAATGTTAAAAATACGGCATAATGTACCAAATATTCAATTCTATTCATAGAAAACTGAATTTGGAAAGGGGTGTTAGGGTATCAAATATATATTCTGAATGGGATTCAGATATAGAGAGCCACAGGGGAGAGCCGCAGAGGAGAAAATGTAAGTTCATCTGAGAACTCAAAACCCCAGTTGTAGACATGATTTCCCAAAAGAAAACTATTAACCAGCGCTTTTTCAACAATTTGAAACTCAACCAGGTGTCTAGCTAGAAAGGAAACTGAACTGTGACAAACAATTAATTTTAGTGTTTGTTAACTCTGCCATGTTTCTTTCACTTAACTACTTAATGTATATCTACTCAAAAATAAGTTCCCCTAGTATTATGGGGTGTAGTGCCATGATAGCATCTCTAAGACTCTAGCCTAAGTTTAAGGCAGTGGAAGCTGTTCTTCTTTTGGCTTTTTGTGCTGACTTCATTATTAAAAATAAAAGCTAAGAGGGTAGCTTGCAGTAGTAATTGGCTTGATAGCTCTTGGTCAAAACTTAGGATTTAATGAAATCAGAATCAGAATGGTGACTTGCAAAACTGATAACAGTTGTTCCACATAACAGAATTAACAGAGTTGGAGGGGACCTTGGAGGTCTTCCAGTCCAACCCTCTGCTCAAGCAGGAAACCCTATACCATTTCAGACAAATGTTTGTCCAATCTTTTCTTAAAAACCTTCAGTTGCAGCACCTGCAACGGATGGAGGCAAGTTGTTCTACTGATCAATTGTTCTAACGGCCAGGAAATTTGTCCTTAGTTCTAAGCTGGTTCTCTCCTTGATTAATGTCCTAGGAAAGCCAAATCCAAATCTGCTTACCATCAACATTCTTGGGTTCATGTTCCAATGTCCGGGTTTTACAGCGCAAGAATTCACCAGTCCCATCAATCCATATGTACATAGCTTGCACCTTGTCACCTTGAGGCAATTTCATGTACATCTGTTTTATAGTTTTGCTCAAGTGGGAACTTGCAGAGGTGGCCATGGTTGCACTTGTTCCTGAACTTCTGCAAGATGATGACCTAGAGGGAGAGGAAAAGGGTGTCTATGAAAATTTCCAAAGGGATTTTTGCCAAAAACCAAGTGGGGACATTCCCAGAGTGCCAGCCTATGAGCTGGCTTAGTGCATGACGAACTTTCCACAGCTGATTACAATCCATGTACAAAATGTGCATCTGCTGCAAGTCTTCGTATTTCTACTGAAGACCGTGGAGGATTGCAAACTATTTCTACAAGGTGAAAATCAGGCCCTGAATAAGCCACCTCTATCTTGCCCCCAAGATGCCTCAGGAATACAATCTGCATAGTTCTCCGTCAATTTGGCTATAGGATGATGGCAGTTGTTCCAATGTAACAGGAAGGTACTAGCTGGGAAATGTTGCTGTAGGAGTTATTGCCCAGTAACATTTATGCATTATAATAGGGGTTTAGAAATACTTAAACTCTAAAGAAATGTAATCTGTGAAAAAGAATAATCACAAACAGTACAGTCCTTGTTCAGAAAAATGAATCTATTGCCAAGACTGCTTCAACTTTCAGACATTTAGAACTCTGAACATAAAAAGAGGGAGATAAGGTAATGCCCCTATTTGCAGTGCTGTGCCATGGCCAAAATGGTTTCCAACTAAATATTGATGTCATTCTAATTGCCCTTACCTCTGCATTCATGATTTCATTAGACTTCTGTATCAGCCTCTAAATTTGATAAACTTACTTTTTAATAGGGTTACTATCAAGATAGATTTGTTTGGTTTGTAGCTTTTCTTCTCAACAATAAACCCTACTATGAGCAACACAAGACATAGCTGCTATACACCAATAGGCTTGTTTGGGGGTGGAGGGGGGGGAGTATACATAGAAATAACACTGAAAATTCCCAAAGTACTATCAGGAAGTTGTAAAATATATGCAAGCGATACAGGGAAATCATGACATCAAGACAAAACCCTTCCACATTATTTGTATTATAAAAGTAATATATAAGACTTCCTAAATTGCAAAGTTTTCCCTTAAGATTCACATGGGTTCTTACAAAATTCTTACATTAGAGTTATCAGTGTAGAAACGGCTTGATATCTATTGTTGAAATGCTGGGCTAGAATGTTAAACTTGTATACCTAAATTTCTAAGAGATTAAAATATGTCTTCTCCCATGATAGCAGAAATCCCATCTCTTATGTCAGACCATGGCATACTATTATAAATTAATGGAAACAATTCATTTTAAAAACTCTACTAGAACTATCTCAATCATGAATTTTTCAAATTTGTTGGGAGTACATTTGCATCTCAAATAGGATAGCAATAATCTCTAATAGTAAAACCTGTAGAGGTACATGTGAAATAATCTGTCTACCTTTCCTGAATCAGTGCCCTCAAAGGCTTTGGAACCACCATTATTATTGGCTATTTAGCTATTTCATTTTTTGTTTGAATCATGTTTAAACATGGTAAGGTTCTAAGCTGCTCAGAGTTAGTCAATGATTGGAATGGTTTAGAACCCTAGCAAAAATAAACAGGTAAACAATATACTCAAAGAATTCTAAGCAACTGGCTATAGTAACTAGAATCTAAAAGCTAGTCTAAAATATCTGGAGTATATCAGTTGAGAATAATAATTTAGCATGTAGAAATCTTGAACTTCATCAAAACCGTAAGCATAATCTCATAACTTAAAGGACCTAATATAATTGTCAATGTTAAAATTCAGCTGTCAGTGTTAAAATCAAATTAAATTTTGCACATTCTTGTAGTGGATTGATACTGTTGTTTATGCATTTTTACTGCCAGACAATCCCATGCAAGAATGAATTACCGGTACTCCTGCAACATGATAGTCTCTATACCATGAAACAGATACCTAATTGTATTGTATGAAGCACCCATTTGCAAAAAGCTTCTTGCTCACAATGAAACTCTTTCATGTTCTGAATTTTAATTCACTGCAAATGTCACATAGTGATACAATATATACTGGATGGTAACACAAAAGAATGGATTTTTTTAGCATTCTGAGATCTTTACCATTCCAAGTCAAGCCCCTAAGCTTAAGCTTTTCCTTAAGCTTTTCCTTATTATCCGTGAAGTCGAATAATATTGTATAATTAAAAGACAGTGAATTAGCAGTTGGTAGTCAAGGAGAATTGCTAAGAGGTTT